>CATNWA010001069.1:0-33288 GCA_951230385.1 Staurois parvus | reverse complement strand
CTATTAACCTGCACCTTAACTCTGAGTTTGCTGTTAAGCATATGAAGATCTGATTGGATCAAAACCGTATAACCACGCCTGAATTTCTGTATGATCACGCCCGGACTATATCTATATATGTAATAGTTTAAAAGCTTAAGAGACAGATATATATTTTGTATAACCTTAGTTCATATCACATGTGGTAAACTTTTTTATGCTATATTATCTCCACTGCAGTGTAATAAATGCAACCTTTCTTTATCAATCTGGCTATCTCATCTAGAAAGTCTCGCTTAGAGACACCCTAACCTGAAGATACATTTATGTACATCACTTCCTGTCTTTAGAGGCTGACTTTAGAATCCCCAGAAGGAGGAAATGGAGAGAGGACCGAGAAATTGAGTCACATTGAGCTGCTACTGCTGCCGAATTTTTACCCAGACCAGAAGCAGAGACTATTAGGCAGGTGTACCTATGTTTCTATTAGTTTACCAGCAGATGCTTATACCTTCTTGGGTGTGTATCTAAATCCTTGCGACAGACTTATCTTTGTCCTATTGTTATTATCTCACATGCACAGTGCCAGATAGCTAGGTCTGTGCTACTGTATGTGTGTAGTAGGTCACCTTTCAGTATATTAGTAGTGTGAACCTCCATATTGCATTATAGTTTAAATGTAGCTCCTGTCAGTCTAATTAATCCTCTCCTTTCTGCTCTGTGATTACATAGCTAGTTTTAGCTCAGGACGCAAAGGCAAGAACCAGTTTGGCATCTTTTGCCCTGGATGCTGGATGGCCTTGTCCCAGTACTGGTTACTATCAATGAACATTGCGAATGAGATTGCTGCTTGTCACCTTGGATTGCTTCAATTGTGGACATCTATAGACTTGGTGCCAGTCTGCTCATTCTCCTCTGATATCAACAAGGCATTTTCATTTACACAACTGCCATTCTAATGGATATTTATCTGTAATCCCTAAAGATGGTTGTGAGTGAAAATCCCTGTAGGTCAGCAGTTTTTGAAATACTCAGACCAGCCCAGTTTTTGGCGACCAACAACCATGCCACGTTCAAAATCACTTAAATTCCCTTTCTTCCCCATTCTGATGCTCGCTTTGAACTCCAGCAAGTGGTCTTCACAATGCATTGAGCGGCTGCCATGTGATTGGCTGATTAGCAATTTGTGTTACTAAGCAAGTGAACAGGTGTACCTAATAAAGTGGTTGGTGAGTGTATGTAATGCGGCATGTAGTAATGTATGTGTGTAGGTTAATGCTGCACTTGTATTTAGGGTGTAACACCCCAACCCTCACCCCTTGATCAGCGCACTCATATCCATGGACACTCTCTCCAGCTTTCTATCTGACATCCCTATGGAAGTATGGGCAGAAAATTGGAGAAAGTGTCTGCAGGAGCCTAATATTCTCTGTCAGTAATTTTTTGGTTTGTCAGTAAAAAAAGTAATGGGGATTGGCAACCCATCGTAAATAGACTGACTCTGAGTGCCACAGCACGGTTTCTGATTGCAAGAAACTATGTTCCAGGCTAGTTGGACAAAGGCTGAAGGATATCGCCATCACCAGAGATTTCATCTTCAGTCTCCACCAAGATGAACGCTACATTTTGATCATCCTCAAAGGCCCATGCAACAGATCTTTGCTGCAACATACATCTGTTAGGGGTATCCTTATTAATAATTACTGTATATACACCCAGTTTTTGTGCCACAGTATCACCAGGACTCTTGTTGGCCCCTTAGCTGATAGTACATACATCTAATGTGCAAACAGGTATTATTATTCTTCTCTTTAATAAAGTTTTGTAGTATTTCCCTACTGATATGCATCTATATATATATGGTTAATGTTATATGCCAGTTGCACTAGTTTCTCTGATTCCAATTGTTTTCAGTTGATTACTGATTATTTTTCAGGTGGAGGCAATGCCGATTTTATTATTAAACCCACTCTTCCATTTGGTGACAGTAATGAATAATTTAAAGGAGAACTAAGGTCACAGCACACGCTTTTCAACATTGTCATTGTAATCGCAATACAAATGGTTATTATTTACAATCCATCATAAGCTTACTTGGTAAATCTCCTTTCACATGTGTTCTACCTGTTTGCTGGCCATCTATTTCAACAACTTTCTGGATTCCCTGCATGAAAATGCATCTTCTACTCCGCTGTTTACTTTCAGTTTCTAAGGACTACATATCCCATGGTGCCTACTTACAGGACAAAGTAATTATGGAATTCAAGGAAGTTAAAGTGATAGCAAACACACACTATAAAAAGTAAAGTGCAGCGCTAAAGAAAACAAAAAACAAAAATAAAATAAAAGCACATAAAGTCAATAAAAATAAGTCCGCAAAAATATGAGGGAGGGGGGAAAGGGAAGGCCCTAGGCCAAAAAAAGTCTCAAAAAAAGAAGGACGACTTCAAATGCCCATATACACTGATCAAAGATGTATATACTGCGGTAGAGATGGAGTTTGAAGATGTAGTCAGGGAACAGAGGTAGATGCAATCCCCGGATCAGTGAAGATCCCCAGATCAAGGAAGCAATCGTTCCACAAGACAGCAAGGAAGCAGTCACAGCTCCACCAAAGAGAAACACCACTCCTTCACTTCATATCAGCGGCATCTAGGAGGAGATACTCCTCATAAAAAGAAAAGCCCATGGTGAGGGTACATTTAAAAAGCATTTATTAAATAAAACAGGATGCATCCAGAGAATATGTGAAAATGCACACCGCTAGTGAATAAACATGAAAACTAGCAATGGAGGCGGAACAGGACTAACCGTCCTGTCAGATGTAGTGGCCGCCGGAGCTCCCCAGTGCTCCGACGGCGTGGCGTCAAGGCGTGCGCAGGTTCCTCCTTACGCGTTACGTGCCAAAGCACATCCTCAGAGGAAAGAACCGGTTCTTTCATGTTTATTCACTAGCGGTGTGCATTTTCACATATTCTCTGGATGCATCCTGTTTTATTTAATAAATGCTTTTTAAATGTACCTCACCATGGGCTTTTCTTTTTATGAGGAGTATCTCCTCCTAGATGCCGCTGATATGAAGTGAAGGAGTGGTGTTTCTCTTTGGTGGAGCTGTGACTGCTTCCTTGCTGTCTTGTGGAACGATTGCTTCCTTGATCTGGGGATCTTCACTGATCCGGGGATTGCATCTACCTCTGTTCCCTGACTACATCTTCAAACTCCATCTCTACCGCAGTATATACATCTTTGATCAGTGTATATGGGCATTTGAAGTCGTCCTTCTTTTTTTGAGACTTTTTTTTGGCCTAGGGCCTTCCCTTTCCCCCCTCCCTCATATTTTTGCGGACTTATTTTTATTGACTTTATGTGCTTTTATTTTATTTTTGTTTTTTGTTTTCTTTAGCGCTGCACTTTACTTTTATATTTATGTGAGGAATCTTTTGGTTGTCCTATGTGTTTCAGCTGCTCGTCCTTTAAAGCGCTCACTTATTTTCTTTGATTTACTAGCAAACACACACTGTTTAATTTACATTATCTGTTCTCTTTCTGTATGTAGATGATGGCACTGTAATTTATTTTAAAAAAAAGTACCTTTTTTCTCACATGACCTAGATCTTTCCAAGCCTGTCTGCAGGAAAACTTAAGCAGGGGGAGCTTTAGTCACATGTTCAAAATAAAAAAACAGCCTTTGGGATGCAGGATAAAAATTACACACTGATTCAAATTTTCATACAACTATACATTTGAAATCAAATATTTATTATTTTTTGGCAATAACATGGGTATCTTAGAATACAAGGAAGGTGAAGCCTCCGTCAATCAATAATTGAGTTTAGCTGGTTAGTGGACATGGAGGAGGAAGGAGGGAGTGAGCTGTCATTTGTCACTGTGTATTTGCCCACATGTGTGACTCTATAGCCAGATGGGCTGCTCAGATGTCATAAGGAAATGCTTAGCACAGAAACACGCTACAAAATGAGCATGTACAGTAGCTGCCAACACTGCTCTGCAAAATCCCCAGCTGCATTGGGGACATGAACAGACGGTGGACATAGAGAACAGCAGGATCAAGTAGGTTTTTTTTTGCAGAATACAGACAACAAATCCCATACTGAGTGAGTATGAACAGCATGTATTACAGAATTTATTAATAGTTGTTTAAGCTGTGGATTTAGTGACACTTTAATGTATGGGGACCTTCACAAAAAGTTCTGTGCAGGGTGCAAAACAAACCTCCTTGATCAACCTTTGTAGGATGTTTGCTTTTCACTGAAGCACAGGTTGCCACTCACCTGTATGAACTGGATCCAATGGAAACCTTATTTTCCCATGTATAGGACAAGAATCCCTGACCCCGAGATGTTACCATCCTTAGTCCTCCTGCACATGGGACGTTTTTACAGCGGCTGTTTTTGGCTTTTGAAGTTTTTTTTTTCTACAGCTAGTAAACCCCCCAGCATGTTATCTTATGTGTCCATGCACACATAGACTAGAATCAACGTTTTTTGGCTGGAAAAAAAAAACCAGGACTAGTGGGTTTCTAGAGGAGCTTTTTAGTTGTAAAAATGATCTAATGCTGAAAAACGCGGTAAAACACCGCAAACCAGCGTTTTTTTGACCTTTTTTTTTACACTAATGCAAAAAAGCTAAAAAACTCACGTTTTTATTGTGACTTTACACAACGAGCGTTACCATCGTTATCAAAACGTCCCGTGTGCATAAGGACTTATAACAAAGGACTACACTTCCGTACCAGGTACCCGTACCCTAATAAAGAACTACAACACTTTATAATTAGACCCTGATATCAGACTTACCCCAGAATTGCCTGTGCTGATATAGGTGAGATCTCTATTGGATCCTCCTCATATTGGTGGTCAAAGATCATTGATAAGGAGCAGGGAACCTGCAGTCATTAAAAATAGTCTTTCTACACCAGGGGCATACCAAGCACCCAAAAGGAAGAGTTTAGTGGTTTTGTGGAACTAGTCTTGGCAGAGCACAGGTTGGCCAGTTCACCCAAACCTATCTTCTCTATGAAAGGTTACAGTTTATGTTCAGTTCCGATTACCAGGTAGGCACTGTTGTGTGCTAGGAAGACAACTGCTTTCTAAACCGTTCACAGCAGAAACCCAACAGCATGCACAAGGTGGAGAAGAGACAGCTTCAACAAGTTCTCAAACAATATCCCACTATAGACTCTAAAAGACTATACACATTTTGGAAGGTCGAAAGGAGGTGTAAATGACATTTAATTCACATTAGAACACCCACTCTAATCAACTTATTCCAATATCTCTCATTCTAGTAAAGTTGGAGTAGAGCTTCCGACCCAGGTCTGGTCACTGAAATAGCTTACATAGGATGTGCTGGAGGGGTGTGACCACAGGTTAAAATTTTAAATTCTCAACCACCTATTCTATCATTGAATGTCTATCAAAGCATGTCCAGGATCTGCTACTGAGGGAATACAGGGCCGATGGAGCCGGACAGTGCACTAGGTATTGCTGCCCATCACTCATCTTCAAAGGTTTTCACAAGAACTTCAAGGTTCCCCCTGTGTAGACAATGGTAGCAACTGTAAAAAATACAACGTGCACATGCTAATATTTAAAGTGGTTCTAAAAGCTCAAGGTTTTTTTTTTCGGTCATACATTCTAAGCATGAAGGTAAAAAACCTTCTGTGTACAGGCTTGTGGGAAACCTTACTCCTGACACCTCTGGTCAGTACACTCGGCTCTCAAGTAGACTGGCACACAGGATTCATAGACCACACACACTGATCTAAGTTACAGATTATCTAAGCAAAGCAGTATTACTTCTATAGTTGGGACAGACACCCAATCACAGTCTCTTACCACCAAAAGAGGAATCTCACCCAAAATCTAGCTGGTTGGACACATGGAGGCAAATGTAAATATTGCATCCAATTTGATGTACTCTGTTGGTTATGTTGTAGCCTCTAGCCTGGGCGATTTCCTCCTTCCTCGGATGGGTGTTTGGTAGCTTAGGTAATTTTATCATTCTTCTGCGATGCCCCCCAGCTATTCTGTGAACTAGCATCACACACACACACTGGAGTTGATCTACTACCCACATGGAAGAAAAATATATTTTAAAAATATTCTTCTAAAATATATTGCCATATATTTGAAATGCTACAATTTTGGCCGTATTCAATATATATATATATATATATATATATATATATATATATATATATATATTGAGGAACAGAAGTATTTGAACACCCTGCGATTTTGCAAGTTCTCCCACTTAGAAATCATGGAGGGGTCTGAAATTCACATTGTAAGTGCATTCCCACTCTGAGAGACAGAATTAAAAAAAAAATTCAGGAAATCACATTGTATGATTTTTAAAGAATGTATTTGTCTTGCACTGCTGAACATAAGTATTTGAACACCTGAGAAAATCAGTGTTAATATTTGGTACAGAAGCCTTTGTTTGCAATTACAGAGGTCAAACGTTTCCTGTAGTTCTTGACCAGGTTTGCACACACTGCAACAGGGATTTTGGCCCACTCCTCCACACAGATCTCCTCTAGATCTGTCAGGTTTCGGGTCTGTCGCTGAGCAACACGGAGTTTCAGCTCCCTCCAAAGATGTTCTATTGGATTTAGGTCTGGAGACTGGCTAGGCCACTTCAGAACCTTGATATGCTTCTTACGGAGCCACTCCTTGGTTATCCTGGCTGTGTGCTTCGGGTCGTTGTCATGTTGGAAGACCCAGCCAAGACCCATATTCAATGCTCTGAGTGAAGGAAGGAGGTTGTTGCTCAAAATCTCACAATAAATGGCCCCATTCATCCTCTCCTTAATACAGTGCAGTCGTCCTGTCCCCTTTGCAGAAAAGCACCCCCCAAAGCATGATGTTACCACCCCCATGCTTCACAGTAGGGATGGTGTTCTTGGGATGCAACTCATCCTTCTTTTTCCTCCAAACACGACCAGTGAAGTTTAGACCAAAAAGTTCTACTTTGGTCTCATCTGACCACATGACTTTCTCCCATGCCTCCTCTGGATCATCCAGATGGTCATTGGCAAACTTCAGACGGGCCTGGACATGTGATGACTTGAGCAGGGGAACCTTCCGTGCAATGCATGATTTGAAACCATGACAACGTAGTGTTCTACCGACAGTGACCTTGTCCCAGCTCTCTTCATGTCATTGACCAGCTCCTCCCTTGTCGTTCTGGGCTGATTCCTCACCTTTCTTATCATCAGTGATACCCCACAAGGTGAGATCTTGCATGGAGCCCCAGTCCAAGGGAGACTGACAGTCGTCTTTAGCCTCTTCCATTTTCTAACAATTGCTCCAACAGTCGATCTATTTTCACCAAGCTGCTTGGCAATTGCCCTTTCCAGCTTTGTGGAGGTCCACAATTTTGTCTCTGGTGTCTTTTGACAGCTCTTCCGTCTTGCCTATGGTAGTAGTTGGCATCTGACTGTGGGGTGGACAGGTGTCTTTAAAGAGCTCAGACAGGTGCTACTAAGTTAGATTGAGTGGAGTAGAGGTGGACTTTTTAAAGGCACAGTAACAGGTCTTTGAGAGCCAGAATTCTTGCTGTTTCTTAGGTGTTCAAATACTTATGTTCAGCAGTGCAAGGCAAATAAATTCTTTAAAAAACATACAATGTGATTTCCTGAATTTTTTTTTTAATTCTGTCTCTGAGTGGGAATGCACCTACAATGTGAATTTCAGACCCCTCCATGATTTCTAAGTGCAAAATCGCATGGTGTTTACATACTTCTGTTCCTCACTGTGTGTATATATATATATATGTATATATACTGCATGTTGAAATGTGTTTTTTATATATTACAAAATATATGAAAAGTATTTTTAAAAATATTTTTTCTTTAACCGCTTCTATACCGGACACTTTTACCCCCTTCCTGCCCAGGCCAATTTTTAGGTTTCAGCGCTCTCACACTTTGACAATTGCGCGGTCATACAACACTGTACCCAAACTAAAATGTTATAGTTTTCTTCACACAACTAGAGTTTTCTTTTGGTGGTATTTAATCACCGCTGGGGTTTTTATTTTTTGCTAAATTAACAAAAAAAGACCAAACATTTTGAAAAAAACACACGTTTTTCTTTGTTTCTGTTATAAAAGTTTGCAAATAAATAATTGTTCTTCATACATTTAGGCCAAAATGTATTCTGCTACATGTCTTTGGTGAAAATAACCCAAATTAGTATTTATTATTTAGTCTGTAGGAAAGTTATAGAGTACATAAAATATGGTATAGATCTGAATATGGATCAGTCCTGAAGTACTGACGGCCAATCTAATTTCTTGAGGATGTAAAAATGTCAGAACAGTACAGATATCCCCAAATGACCCCTTTTTGCAGAGTAGACAGTCTGACGTACTTCATAACAGGCACGGCGAGTTTTTTGAAGTTGTAATTTTTCTTTGTCATAATTTTTTCGGAAATTAAGAAATCAAAAAATTTTTTTTTTTTTTTTTTTTTACATCCTGTCACCAGTGCAGTACAGCATCATCATATAACTGGCATGGCGGTGATCAGGGACACTGACTGGTGACAGTATGGAAAAAAAAAACAAATAATTTTTTTTTTAATTTTTTATTACATTTTTTCCCCTTTTTTAAGTTTTTTTTTTTTCATATTTCACTATGACCAAAGTAGTATAATGTTACCATAGTAACATTGTACTACTTTGGGGAAGTGATCAGTATTTTTTTTTACACAATTTGCTTATAGCAAAGAATTTATTTGCTATAAGCAAGCATTTACCTGAATGACATTGATTCATTCAGGGATTTTTTTTTGTGCTTAGCTGTGATTTGGCCACAGCTAATAACATGACACAGCTGGGCTGTGATTGGCCCAGCTTGTGCATGTGATCGCTGTGACCATTCACAGCTAGGCACACTAGTATCCAATGGATGGCATGAAAGGAAGCCATCCATTGTATACAACTGTCATGTGACCTGCTGTGATTGGTCACAGCAGTTCACATGGTACTGGCAACAGGGCCGGTACACAGATCTGTCATCGGCCATGTCCGCAATGAGCATGCCTGGAAGGACACCATAGTGCATCCACACGGAGGGACAAGCTGTTCGCCCGGCCGCCATCTGGCTATAGGCCAGGTGGCAACTGGTTAAATAAATTCTTCAGATTTTTTTTTTAACAAATAAAAAAGTAATTTTAACATATATTTGTACACATATTTGTAAATGCATTTCAAAAATGTAGATTTGTATTTTTAAAGACATACAGTATATTTGAAAAGTATTTTAACCACCTGCCGCCCGCCATATAGTAAAATAATGGACGCAAGGTGGTTCTCTCGTTCTGGGAGGATGTTATATAACGTTCTCCCATTCTAACCGAGCATGTGCGGCTCCCGGAGCGTGCAGCGCGGCAATCGGCGGTGCGCTGTGTCCCTCGGACACAGCGGATCACCGATCCACGGAAAACGCCGAAGATGTCGGCTCGGTTATGTGATCAGCTGTGTCCAATCACAGCTGATCACATGTAAACAGGGAAATGCCGGTTATCGCCATTTCTCTCCTCTCGAGCTGTCACGCTGAGAGCCGGTAATCGGCATTTCGCGGAGGGGACCACTGATCATCAAAGCATGACCCTGATGATCAGTGTAGCCCCAGCAGTGCCAGCTCTCAGTGCTCATCAGTGCCAGCTCTCAGTGCACATCAGTGCCACGTGCCAGTGCCCATCTGAGCTGCCAGTCAGTGGCACCTATCAATGCTGCCAATCAGTGCGCATCAGTGCCGCCTATCAAGTGCCAGTCAGTGCCGCCTTTCAGTGCCCATCAGTGATGCCTGTCAATGCCCATCAGTGCCACCTACCAGTGCCTCTTCATCAGTGCCACCTATCAGTGCCCATCACTGCAGCCTCATTAGCGCACATCAGTGAAGGAGAAAAATCACTTATTTACAAAATTTTATAACAAAAACTTTTTTTTTTTTTAATTTTCAGTGGTTTTTGGTTTAAGAATAAATAAAAAACCCAGAGGTGATTAAATACCACCAAAATAAAGCTCTATCTGTCTCAAAAAAAGTAAAAAATTTCATATGGGTAGTGTTGCATGACCGCGCAATTGTTATTCAAAGTGCAACAGCGCTGAAAGCTGGAAATTGCCCTGGGCAGGAAGGGGGTATAAGTGCCTGGTAGGCTTGTGGTTAAAAACATTTTTCATATATTTTGTAATACACACATATACATTGCATGTTGAAATGCGTCTTTATGCGTGTATGTATATATATATATATATATATATATATTTATTTTTTTTTTTTTTTTTTTTTTAATATGTTTAGAAATATATTGATTATTTGGGAAGAATAGTTTTAAAATATATTTTTCTTCCATGTGGGTAAACCTGGAGAGTGCAGAATCTGGTTCAACTGTACATGGTAGCCATTCAGCTTCTATTTTTTTTTTTTTTTGTCAAACCTAATTGAAAAAGTTAGTTAGAAGCTGACTGACTACCATGTACAGCTGACCCAGATTCTGCACTCTCCAGATTTAGTAATTCAACCTCACGTTCTGGCAATGAGATCTGTCATGGCCTAGAACTTCCACACACTGCTACTAATCTGCATGCAATACAGACAACACGGGAGTACATCCACACATTGCAGTCGGACACAAATTTCCAACTGATCTGATGGTACAACCAGGGCTGCTGGATCACATTGATCCGAATGTCCACAATCAGTGTGTGGGCATCCCAACCACCACAAGAGGGCGGAGCGGGGGTGATATGTGTGATTACAAGGAAAATCCAGCACTGGATGATGCCCCTCCCCCATTCTCGGGAATGGTCAGGACAGACGGTGGGGTAACATCTTCAGTTTCTCTGCAATCGGTCTATCCTGCCCTGCTCTCTACAGGTCGAACACCACAGCACTTACCAGGGACGGACACATGCGCAGTAACGTCACGAAATGGAGTTCGCTAGGATCAGTTAATTCGGTCCGCTTACTGCGCATGTGTGGGGGGTGTCCGATCCGACGCATTCGCAGTAGGCGGACCGAATTTCCGGTGCATGCGTCTGGCCCTGGAAGGCAGGACACCATTTCCGGAATAGTTTAAGGCCTTCTAGATTGTAGTGGAGTGTGACGCATGCATGGAAGGCTGACACATGCTAGGACTTTATACTTGTCATGCATGACAGGGGAATTTCTTGTTGCACACGGGGGAAGCATGCATGGCGGCGGACAATTTCATGTGTGCTAGTAGAGAGGCTTCAAGGGACCTGCTGTACATGGGTCAGTCAGAAATGGCGGCCCAACAGCGCATGCATTGCAGAGAGATCTCGGGTCTGTGTGCTTGGCTTCCCACTGTGAGGTGGGAATGGGATCCATGCCTGGTAGGGGGACAGGATTGGAGGGCTCCATTGCACGTGTCATGCATGCCTACTAGAGGGCCCGCTGCGCATGCGTGGCATGGAAATGTCACACATGCATTGTAGGTTGCAGTATTCTGTGCATGCGTCGTGCAGACATTGGACACGTTTGTGGTCGTGTCGGAACCAATACAGCCATCAACCTTCGTACCATTCTCTTCTATTTTATACTTTCTGCTTTTTCAGCTCAGACCCATTTTCCTCGACAAGACTTGGCAGAACCCCCCATGATATGTGGGGCCATCAGGCTGATGAAGGTTCCTCTGCTGTCATCGCAGCAGTCATACCAACTCCCACCCTGGACAATGGATAGAGATGAGCGCGGTCACTGGAGGAGAAGGCCATAAGAAGCCGCAATTCTTCTACATCGCCCAACATGGATGAGCTGACCGCTGTTCACACCTTCCCACCAAAACCCGAACTTCCCACCATTAACACTGACATCTTCCCGCGCTCACTATGTACCGTATGACATCTTCCCGCGCTCACTATGTACCGTATGACATCTTCCCGCGCTCACTATGTACCGTATGACATCTTCCCGCGGTCACTATGTACCGTATGACATCTTCCCGCGCTCACTATGTACCGTATGACATCTTCCCGCGCTCACTATGTACCGTATGACATCTTCCCGTGCTCACTATATACCGTATGACATCTTCACGCGCTCACTATGTACCGTATGACATCTTCCCGCTCTCACTATGTACCGTATGACATCTTCCCGCGCTCACTATGTACCGTATGACATCTTCCCGCGCTCACTATGTACCGTATGACATCTTCCCGCGCTCACTATGTACCGTATGACATCTTCCCACGCTCACTATGTACCGTATGACATCTTCCCGCGCTCACTACCGTATGACATCTTCCCGCGCTCACTACCGTATGACATCTTTCCGCGCTCATTATGTACCGTATGGCATCTTCCCGCGCTCACTATGTACCTTATGACATCTTCCCGCGCTCACTATGTTCCGTATGGCATCTTCCCGCGCTCACTATGTACCATATGGCATCTTCCCGCGCTCACCATGTACCGTATGACATCTTCCCGCGCTCACCATGTACCGTATGACATCTTCCCGCGCTCACCATGTACCGTATGACATCTTCCCGCGCTCACCATGTACCGTATGACATCTTCCCGCGCTCACCATGTACCGTATGACATCTTCCCGCGCTCACCATGTACCGTATGACATCTTCCCGCGCTCACCATGTACCGTATGACATCTTCCCGCGCTCACCATGTACCGTATGACATCTTCCCGTACTCATGTACTGTATGACATTTTCCCGCATTCACTGTGTACTGTATGACATCTTCCCGCTCTCACTATGTACTGTATGACATCTTCCCCCTCTCACTACGTACTGTATGACATCTTCCCCCTCTCACTACGTACTGTATGACATCTTCCCCCTCTCACTGCGTACTGTATGGCATCTTCCCCCTCTCACTACGTACCGTATGGCATCTTCCCGCACGCACTATGTACCGTATGACATCTTCCCGCATGCACTATGTACCGTATGACATCTTCCCGCACGCACTATGTACTGTATGACTCCTTCATAGGGAACCAGCAGGTACTTGCACCCCCCTCATCCCTGGGAACCACCAACAGCACCAGTAATTCATGACAAGTAAATAAAGGGGTGACGTTACTGACAAAATATGGCCGGGGGTGCCACCATCTCCACCCCTCCCCAGAGCGCTGTCATCGGGAACCGTCGGGATTGGTCCTGTGCATCAGGGTTTTTGTTTGGCAGGCATTGTCATCAACGATGGATTTACAAAAAGGGACATTTTAGTGGATTTTTAACTTTTTTAACCACTTGAGAACCGCCCTATAGCACTTTTACTGATACTGGGAGGCCCTCCTCTGTAAAATTAAAAATATATATATTTTGTGTGATTTTGCACTTCCACCATAGGGCGCACGCTCGCTTTTTCTGTGAACACTCACAACATAAACTGATCAGTGAGTACTAATGAACAGATGTTCGCCAATCATCATGCAGGAGTCAGAACAAGGCAAAGCTCTGTTCAGACAGGTGGGGACTGAAGGATGGTGTGTCTGCAAAGCTGGGAACACGATCCTTTAGCTACTGTAGTAACAGCGCCATCTAGTTCACACCAAGCACATAGCTCGGCACACATTTAACCCTTTGATTGCCCCAGATTAGGGGCCCTCAAACTACGGCCCACCAAATCCATCTATCCAGACCAGCCGGAAAAAAATCAGAAAAAAAAAACAACCGGCAAATAGGCTGCTCACTGGGTCCTCAGCCGCGAGGACCCAGCGAGCAGCAGAGTGGAAGTCCCTGATATCACCTGCTGCAGCCACAGGAACAACAGAAAAGAAGGAGAGCACAACAGGCACCAGGTACAATGTATTGCGGTGTCTAGTGCATTACAGAGTACAGTGCATTGCGGTATCCAGTACCTTAAGGTGTACAGTGCATTGCGGTGTCCAGTGCGTTACAGAGTACAATGCATTGCAGTGTCTAGTGCAGCAATGGGCAAACTACGGCCCGCGGGACCTTTTAATCCGGCCCGCGGAGCTAGGCTCCCGCTAGGCTCCTCTCACAGTCCGCCCTGAAGACCGGTGTAGCATGAAAATCTGTCTCCTATGAGGATCTGTCCCCCTCGACGTATCTGCGCATGTGCCGGAGATCGCCGATCAGCTGCTAATGCCTGAAACTGGCACATGCGCAGATACGTCGAGGGGGACAGATCCTCATAGGAGACAGATTTTCATGCTACACCGGAACGCCGCGGGAACACGGCGAGAGGAACGCGCGGAACAAAGGAAGTGAATTGACACAGGGGGGACTTGGGGACTTAATATGGGGGATGAATTAATATGGGGGATGAATTAATAGGGGGGATGAATTACTATGGGGGATGAATTACTATATGGGGGATTAATTACTATGGGGGATTAATTACTATAGAGGGGATGAATTACTATAGGGGGGATGAATTACTATATGGGGGATTAATTACTATGCTTACTATGGGGGAATATTACTATACTTACTATGGATGACACATACACATCATTCATCTACTCTTGGTCTGGCCCCCGGGTCCAATATATGAACCCATTGCGGCCCTCAAGTCAAAAAGTTTGCCCAGGTGTACAGTGCGTTACAGAGTACAGTGCATTGCGGTGTCCAGTGGTGTACATTACAGAGTACAGTGCATTGCGGTGTCCAGTGCATTACAGAGTACAGTGCATTGCGGTGTCCAGTGCATTACAGAGTACAGTGCATTGCGGTGTCCAGTGCATTACAGAGTACAGTGCATTGTGATGTTCAGTGCGTTAGTGTACAGTGCATTGTGGTGTCCATGTGTTACAGTGTACAGTGCATTGCAATGTTCAGTGCGTTACAGTGTATTGCGGTGTCCAGTGCGCTCCTATGCCTTTAAGAGGGGTGGGCTCCCTCAGGTCCACCTGCCCTTGATCTATCCATTAAATACATGTGCCATCTAGTAAGGGGTCTCTCAGAATTTGTAGAGTTAGGACCACAGAATATTAGGGTGCCGTGACGTGGCTCTGTGGTTTACGTATGTATTTGCAAATGTGTGCTAACTAAACCCATTTTTAACGCATACTGTTAGAATAGGTTGTTGGCAAGTTGACCAGGAACCTTTTTCTCTCCCTTTATCTTTTCACATGCGTCGCCTGCTCATTTGTCCTTGCTGCAAAAGCCAGTTATAGACTGGGGCAGTGGCCACTTTTATTCAGTGCATTTGGTGCTCAGTGCATTACAGAGTACAGTGCATTGTGGTGTCCAGTGCAATACAGAGTACAGTGCATTGTGGTGTCCAGTGCATTATAGAGTACGGTGCATTGCTGTGTCCAGTGCGTTACAGTGTGTTAGTGTACCGTACATTGCGGTGTCCAGTGTGTTACAGAATACAGTGCATTGTGCTGTCCAGTGCATTACAGAGTACAGTGCATTTGGTGTCCAGTGTGTTACAGTGTACAGTACATTGCGGTGTCCAGTGTGTTACAGTGTACAGTGCATTTGGTGTCCAGTGTGGTACAGAGTACAGTGCATTTTGTGTCCAGTGCGCTACAGTGTGCAGTGCATTTGGTGTCCAGTGCGGTAGTGTACAGTGCATTTGGTGTCCAGTGAGGTACAGTGCATTTGGTGTCCAGTGTGGTACAGTGTGCAGTGCATTTGGTGTCCAGTGTGGTACAGTGTGCAGTGCATTTGGTGTCCAGTGTGGTACAGTGTGCAGTGCATTTGGTGTCCAGTGCGGTACAGAGTATAGTGCATTTGGTGTCCAGTGCGTTACAGTGTACAGTGCATTTGGTGTCCAGTGTGGTACAGAGTACAGTGCATTTTGAGTCCAGTGCGTTACAGTGTGCAGGGCATTTGGTGTCCAGTGCGGTAGTGTACAGTGCATTTGGTGTCCAGTAAGGTACAGTGCATTTGGTGTCCAGTGTGGTACAGTGTGCAGTGCATTTGGTGTCCAGTGTGGTACAGTGTGCAGTGCATTTGGTGTCCAGTGCGGTACAGAGTATAGTGCATTTGGTGTCCAGTGCGTTACAGAGTACAGTGCATTTGGTGTCCAGTGCGTTACAGAGTACAGTGCATTTGGTGTCCAGTGAGGTACAGTGCCTTTGGTGTCCAGTGAGGTACAGTGCATTTGGTGTCCAGTGAGGTACAGTGCATTTTGTGTCCAGTTTGGTACAGTGTGCAGTGCATTTGGTGTCCAGTGCGGTACGGAGTACAGTGCATTTGGTGTCCAGTGCGGTACGGAGTACAGTGCATTTGGTGTCCAGTGCGGTACGGAGTACAGTGCATTTGGTGTCCAGTGCGGTACGGAGTACAGTGCATTTTGAATATTGTGTTTTTGCACTACAAATAAGATATCTGCACTTAGGAATTTGTTCATATTTTTTTCAAACTGTAGTCCGGCCACCCAACAGTGTGAAGGTTTGTGAACTAGCCCCCTGTTTAAAAAGTTTGAGGACCCCTGCCCTAGATGTTAACTCCTTCCTAATCAGTGTCATTAATAAGTGATCAGTGTGTATCACAGTCCCTCTATAAGTCGCTGATCGCCGCTATTACTAATATAAAAAATAAATAAATAAATTGAAGTATATGTCCCATAGTTAGTAGACACTATAACATTTGTGCAAATAATCAATATACAATTATTGGGATTCTTTTTTTTACCAGAAATATGTAGCAGAATACGTTTTGGCCTAAATTTATGAAGAAATGTGGAATAGACTCCCTCAATAGTTTGTTCTGGCCAGCTCAGTGGATTGCTGTAGGAAAGGCCTGGATTCTTTCTTGGATACACAGAATATAACTGGATATAACATTTATAGGTAAAGTTGATCCAGGGAATATCTGATTGCCTCTCGGGGGATCAGGAAGGAATTTTTTCCCAGCAGGAGCAAATTCGATCATGCTTTGCTAGGTTATTTTGCCTTCCTCTGGATCAACTGTGGGTATAGGATTATAACTTTTTTTTTTCCTATGGTTGAACTGGATGGACTTTTGTCTTTTTTCAGCCAGACTAACTATGTAACTAGGTAAATTTGATTTTTTTTTTTTTTTTAACCACCTTCCGCCCGCCATATAGTACAATGACGGGTGCAAGGTGGTTCTCTCGTTCTGATAGGACGTTATATGACGTCCTTCTATTCTCACCGTGCATGCGCGGCTCAGGGAGTGCGCAGCGCGGTGATCGCCGGTGTGCTGTGTCCCTTGGACACAGCGGATCACGGAAAGAGCCGAAGATGTCGGCTCGGTCATGTGATCAGCTGTGTCTAATCACATGTAAACATGGAAATGCCAGTTATCGACATTTCTCTCCTCGAGCTGTCACGCTGACAGCTCGAGAGGAGAGCCGGTAATCAGCTTTCCGCGGAAGGGACATGTACACTGATCATCAGGGCACTGATGATCAGTGTGCCCTGATAATCAGTGTGGCCCCAGAAGTGCCACCTGTCAGTGTCTATCAGTGCCAGCAGTCAGTGCTCATCAGTGCAACGTGCCAGTGCCCATCAGTGCCACATCAATGCCACAAATCAGTGCATACCAGTGCACATCAATGCCACATATCAGTGCCCATCTGAGCTGCCTTTCCATGTCGCCTATCAATGCCAATCAGTGCTGCCAGTCATTGCTGCCTATCAGTGCCAGTCATTGCTGCCTATCAGTGCCAGTCAGTGCTGCCCATCAGTGCTGCCTTTCAGTGCCCATCAGTGATGCCTGTCAATGCCCATCAGTGCAACCTACCAGTGCCTCCTCATCAGTGCCCATCACTGCAGCCTCATTAGCGCACATCAGTGAAGGAGAAAAATCACTTATTTACAAAATTGTATAACAAAAACTAAGAAACATTTTTTTTTCAAAATTTTCAGTGGTTTTTGGTTTATTTAAGAAAAAATTAAAATCCCAGAGGTGATTAAATACCACCAAAAGAAAGCTCTATCTGTCTCAAAAAAATGATAAAAATATCATATGAGTACAGTGTTGCATGACCGCGCAATTGTCATCAAAGTGTGACAGTGCTGAAAGCTGGAAATTGGCTTGGGCAGGAAGGGGGTATAAGTGTCCTGTAGGCTATTGGTTAAACGTTTATTTGCATATGTTTATTAGTAGAAAATATTTTTTTTTTCATAATTGTCTTTTGTTTATAACGCAAAAAGTAAGAGCCGCAGAAGTGAATAAATGCCACCAAAAGAAAACTTTGTGGGAGAAAAGGACATAAAGTTTATTTTGGGTGAAGTATTGCATGACCGCGCAATTGTCAGTTAAAGTGACACAGTGCCTTATCACAAAAAAAATGGTCTAGTCAGGAAAAGGGGATAAATTTTCAGCAGGGCTTGTTAAACGTTTTGGTTTCTTTATTTTCTAATTTACTTTTTTTTTGTGAATGAGTAGGGATCAGGGGCAGACTGACAACTCATGGGGCCCCCGGGCAATAGGGGATCATGGGGCCCCTGTGTCCTTGCCCAAACTCAAAAAAGCCTACGAAAAAGGTACCAGGGGCATCCCATGGGGCCCCCTACTGACCCCGGGCCCTCGGGCAGTGTCCGAGTTTCTAACTGGTCAGTCTGCCCCTGGTAGGGGTACTACATGTTGGGGTCGGGGGGTTGTATCCGCAGGATCTGCAGGTCTACTTTCAGATTCCAATACACTGCCCCCAGCACTGGCCCGGTTTGTGGGGAAGAGGCCCTTATCACCATGAGGGCAACATGGGTGCTTTGCCAAGGTGGGTCCCATCTAGCAAGGCACCCCCTCCCATGTTGAGGACATGTGGCCTGGACGCTCACCCCCTCACTTTCCTGGCTAGCCAAGCTGCATGCTCATTTAAGGATCTGGTATGGCTTTTTCAGGCAAGAAAAAACACATTAACGCAACGTGCAGATGTGAACAGCCATGCAGGAAAACGTACGACCATCTGTCTGCCAACTGAAGCTCCGCAGAGGATGGGTGATGCAACAGGACAATGACCCAAAGCATACAAGTAATTCAACAAACAATGGCTGGAACAGCACAGAATAGGCCTTCTGGTGTGGCCCAGTCAGAGTCCTGACCTCAACCCGATTGAAATACTGTGGCATGACCTTAAGAGAGCGATTCACACCAGACATCCCAAGAATATTGCTACACTGAAACAGTTTTGTGAAGAGGAGTGGTCCAAAATTACTCCAGATCAATGTGCAGGTCTGATCTGCAACTACAGGAAACGTTTGGTTGAGGTTATTGCTGCCAAAGGAGGGTCAACCAGTTATTAAGTTCAAAGGTTCACATACTTTTTCCTCCCTGCACTGTGAATGTTTACATGTTATGTGCAATTAAACCATGGCAACATCTAATGTTTGTGTAGTATTATGTTCAGCAGACTGTGTTCTTCTATTGTTGTGACTTAGATGCCGTTCAGAGCGCATTTTATGCCCAATTCATGCAAAACTCCACGTAATCCCAAGGGGTTCACATACTTTTTCTTGCAACTGTACATGGCTGATGCACAGTGCACTAGGTATTGCTGCCCATCACTCATCTTCAGAGGTTATCACAAGAACTTCAAGATTCCCCCAGTGTGGACAATGGTAGCAACTGTAAACAACACAATGTGCATGCTAATATTTAATCCCTTTCCCTCCAGAGGATATACCCCGCTTTCTGACCAGACCATTTTTAGCGGTATGGCGCTGCGATACTTTAACTGACAATTGCGCAGCCATGCAACGCTGTACATATATGAAATGTACCGGTATGTCCTTTCTTTCCCACAAATAGAGCTTTCGTTCGGTGGTATTTGATCACCTCTGCGGTTTTTTATTTTTTGCGCTATAAACAAAAGAAGACTGACAATTTTGACAAAAACAATATTTTTGACTTTTTTCTATAAAACATATCCAGTAAAAAAAATCTAATTTCTTCATAAATTTAGGCCAAAATGTATTCTGCTTTGTGTCTTTGCTAAAAAAAAAATCAACAAACGTATAAATTAATTGGTTTACATGAAAGTTATAGCGTCTACAAATGGCAGTATAGATACTGGGATTTCTATTTTTTTTAGTACTAGTAATGGCGGCAATCAGCGACTTATAGCAGGACTGCGGTGGGCATTCTGACAACTCATGGGGCCCCCGGGCAATAGGGGATCATTGGGCCCCTGTGTCCTTGCCCAAACTCAAAAAAGCTTATGAAAAAGGTACCAGGGGCATCGCATGGGGCCCCCTACCGACCTGGGGCCTCGGGCGGTGCCCGAGTTTCCAAATGGTCAGTCCGCCCCTGATTCTGTCACTGGGTGGGAACTAACTGCCACTGACATCCCCAGTCACACCAATACAGTGATCAGGGCTAATAAAAAGCACTGACACTGTATTAATGACACTGGGTGATCAAAGGGTTAACTGTGCTGTATGCTGTTTTACATTATCTACTGTGTGTGCTTTACTAGGGAGACATGCTGTGCAGAGAAATACAAAGCAGCATGTCCTTGCTGGCAGGAGAGAGACCTGAGTTGTTTACACACAGGTATCTCCCCTGTCAGCTTTCCACGGCGATCGCTCGGTGCCGATGGGGAATCTCCGGATGGGACCCAAAGATTGACATCCATAGCCGCCAATACTGGTGCAGGTAGGGTGGCACGTGCATGCTTCCTACCCGCAAAATGGAAATCATGTATATATACGTAATTTTGCACAGCCCTGCTGCCCTGTAGCAGTAGTTCTACTATAGGGCGGTGGGCAAGCGGTTAAAGTACATTCTATACATGAAGGTAAAAAAACCTTCTGTGTGCTGCGGCCCCACCAATCCTTACCTAAGCCCCCTCTGAACCAAAGATGTTCACAATAGCCTCAGCTGTCTGGGGACTATCCCTTCTCATTGGCTGAGACAGCAGCAAGAGCCCATTGCAGCCAGCCAGTGAGCCATAGTGGAGAGAGCAAGCCGGTAGGGCTGAACCGTGACTCTGTGTGTCTTATGGACTCATAGAGCAGCGGCTCAACAGCGAGCACACAGCGGTGCCCCCAGGGCAAGCCGCTTTCCCTGGGGGCACTGCTCCAGGGACAGCAGCCAAGAGTGCTGGCAGGGGACTTGAAAAGAAAAGGACCAGGGTAGCTGTGTGCAAAACTACTTCACAGAGCAGGTAAGTATGACATGTTTGTTATTTTATAGAAAAAGGAAAAAAAAGCTTTAGTATCACATTAAGCATCCTTCATCCATATATTACAGGCTTGTGGGAAACCTTACTCCTGACACCTCTGGTCAGTACACTCAGCTCTCAAGTAGACTGGCACACAGGATTCACAGACCACACACACTGATCTCACTAGAAGTTACAGATTATCTAAGCAAAGTAATATTACTTCTATAGTTGGGACAAACACCCAATCACAGTCTCTTACCACCAACCACCAAAAGAGGAAACTCACCCAAAATCTAGCTGGTTGGACACATGGAGGCAAATGTAAATGTTGCATCCAATCTGATGTACTCTGTTGGTTGTGTGTGGCAGCCTCTAGCCTGGGTGATTTCCCGTTCCTCAGATGATTGTTTAGTAGCTTAAGTGATTTCTCAATTCCTGGAAATGAATTGTGTTTGGTAGCTTAGTCATTTCCTCATTCCTCTGAGATTTCCAATGCTATTCTATGAGCTAGAATCACACACAGACACACACTGGGGTTGATTTACTAAAACTGGAGAGTCCAAAATCTGGTGCAGCCATGCATGGTAGCCAATCAGCTTCTAACTTCGTAGAAACAAACAGCTTCCAGGTCTTTAAACTTTGACAAATCTGGAAGCTGATTGTTTTTTATGCACAGCTGCATCAGTTTTAATAAACTGTCTGGCAATGAGATCTGTCACTGCCTACAACAACTTCTGTACGCTGATGCTAATCTGCATGCAATCAGATTGACCATCTTGTTCTCTGTCACCCAACTGCTGCAATATAGAGAACAAAAGAGCACAGCCACCCAATGCAATCCCGCACAACAACAACCATGTGTAACTGAGCTGAGAGGCACTGATGGTACAATACAACTGTACACTCAACAATAACACACCAGTCTCTTCAGATTCATTAGAGCAGCCATTTTCAGTCTTTTTTAATATGGAGGAACCCTTGAAATACCATACCAGCCTCAGGGAACCCCTGCTAAGAATTATCGTATTTACAGCTCATGGTACATTAATGGGATGAACAGGGGTGGACTGACAATTCATGGGGCCCCCGGGCAATAGGAAATCATGGGGCCCCTGTGTTCTCGCCCACACTCAAAACCACACCCAAAAAAGCCTATGAAAGTTATCAGAAGCATCTCATTGGGCCACCTATTGACCCAGTGCCCGAGTGCCTAAATGGTCAGTCTGCCCCTGGGATGAACACTGGGAAGAATGCTCCTTAAATTTGTAATACAATTCTCCTCTTATAAATAGCTAAAAGATCATTGGCTTCGTTGGTTACCTATTTGACAGGGAGAAATTGTCTTTTTTTCAAGGCACCCCTAACAACCTCCAGAAAAATCTCAGGGTTCCCCAGAACCCTGGCTGAGAATGGACGCTTTAGAGCACGCAAAACCATTTTATTACTTTTATATGTAATACCCCAATATGAGCACTTACAAAAAGTTACAAAACCAGAAGTTAAAGTGAGACATAAAAATGCAAACAGTAATAAAAACCAAAGGGATAACTTTAAAAAAAAACACTTCTCTTGCTTCTGGGGTTGGGACAATACCCCAGCACATCGGTGGGACCCCTAAGATATGATCAGGAATTGATTTCAGATCTCCTCTGGGTTACATTCCATGCAAAGTTCTCTGAGAACTATATTTTTCCCCAACTAAAGTAGGTTGATCATACAAAATAATAAAGTGGACGAAAAAAATGTATTTATTATTTTTATTTATTATAAGACTTTCAGCATTTAGCTAAATGATATTCCACATCAGTTGACTTCCAGTTCACGTTTTAACATATTCCAGTAATTTTACATTGTAATTTATCTATCACATTCACAGCCATATTCTTGACAGCACCCTTCATCTTATCCATGAATCCTCTTTTTACTTCCTCCTCTATAACATCCCCTTCACCTTCATCGGAATCTCTCCTGGGAGAAGAAATAGTTATTGTTACATAAAACAACATTGATTATTACACAAAAATCTGTGTATTTAGAGCACATTGACTACTACTCTATGAACACATTAACATCTTAAAGGAATACTACACGGGGGGGATGCCACAAACATGAATCAGTAAGTGGACACAACTAAAGCTGGCCATACAACAGTAGAATTTCGTTCTTGTGGAAAATCATTCACTAGGACATTTGATCTTGCCATCATTCAGTCAAATCATTTGAAAAACCTCCACATTTTTTTCCAGAACTACTACTTGGAAAGAATCACAGATGTACAAAGGGGCATTGAAGTCAAACTGGGGCTTTTGAGTTTATATAATAAAAGAACAAATTTCAGGGAGTGGAAATGGCATTTATTTTTCAACATATTCCCCTGCTATATACATATATATTATCCCAGCGTTTAATTGGGAAACTTCGGCATAGAAAGATTTTTCAGTACGCCTGACCCATCCTAGGACAGACGGTTTCACTTACAATTTACATACAATTGTCTTGACTCTTTGATTTGTTTTTGGTCTGGTGGTCCTTTCCGTATTGTAATGTTTTGATGTTCTAATACCAGGGCTGTCTTAATAGCATCATGGGCCCCTGGTCAAAGTAATGCATTGGGGCCCCTACCAGCCTGTCCCGATTTACGCACATACATTGAAGAATTAAAGTATAAATAGTTGATTAGTACTTGAGTACTTTCAATAAAATTGATTTTAAACAATAAGAAAACATGCTATAAACCAAACAGTAATTAACACGGGGGGAGGCAGAAGGGCACAATACAGGGGGGGTCAGGAGGGCACAATGCTGGGATCAGGAGGGAACAATACAGGGGAGGGGTCAGTAGGACACAATTCTGGGATCAGGAGGGAACAATACTGGGATCAGGAGTGAACAATACGGGGGGGGAGTCAGGAGGGCACAATGCTGGGATCAGGAGGGAACAATACAGGGGGGGTCAGTAGGACACAATACTGGGATCAGGAGGGAACAATACGGGGGGGGACTCAGGAGGGCACAATACTGGGATGAGGAGGGCACAATACTGGGATCAGGAGGAAACAATACAGGGGGGTCAGGAGGGCACAATACTGGGATCAGGAAGGCGCAATACTGGGATCAGGAGGGCACAGTACAGGGGGAGTCAGGAGGGCACAATATGGGAGGGGGGTTAGGAGGCCACAATACTGGGATCAGGAGAGCACAATATTGGGATCAGGAGGGAACAGTACTGGGATCAGGAGGGCACAGTACAGGGGAAGTCAGGAGGGCACAGTACTGGGATCAGGAGAGCACAATACTGGGATCAGGAAAGCACAGTACAGGGGGAGTCGGGGGGGGGGGGGCACAATACTGGGATCAGGAGGGCACAGTCCAGGGGTAGACAGGAGGGCACAATACTGGGATCAGGAGGGCACAATACAGGGGGGTCAGGAGGGCACAGTACAGGGGGAGACAGGAGGGCACAATACTGGGATCAGGAAGAACACAGTACAGGGGGGTCAGGAGGGCACAATACTGGGATCAGGAGGGCACAATACAGTACAGGGGAGTCAGGAGGGCACAATACTGGGGGGAGTCAGGAGGGCACAATACTGGGGTCAGGAGAGCAAAATACAGGGATCAGGAGGGAACAATACTGGGGTGAGGAGGGCAAAGTACAGGGGGAGTCAGGAGGGCACAATACTGGGATCAGGAGGGCACAATACTGGGATCAGGAGAGCACAGTACAGGGGGTGTCAGGGGCACAATACTGGGATCAGGAGGGCACAGTACAGGGGGAGTCAGGAGGGAACAATACTGGGATTAGGAGAGCACAGTACAGGGGGAGTCCAAAAGGGCACAATACTGGGATCAAGAGAGCACAATATTGGGATCAGGAGGGAACAGTACTGCGATCAGGAGGGCACAGTACTGGGATCAGGAGGGCACAAAGACTGCGGTGTCACTGAGAGCCCCGGGTCCCATTCTAACGATCGGGGACTGGGACTCCCAATTCCAGGTCACATGATCGCTGTGATAGTCTCTGATTGGCTATCACAGTGATCAGTCACTGTACAACCCGGCTCCCTTGTTTTTTTTTTTTCTCTATGATTGGAGGAGAGAGATATTGTATCTTTCTAACTCCAGGCATAGAGGGGAAAAAATGTTTGTAAAAAAAAAAAAAAAAAAAAAAAAAGATAAATAAATATTAAGAAATAAAATAAAAAATAAAGAAAAATACCTAGATCAAGGTTTGGGCCAGGGTAAGTGTTTGGGTCAAGGTCAGGGTCAAAGGTCTGGATTTAAAAAAAAAAATTGTATCAGTGTCAGTTAGTGTCAGTGTGTTTTAGGTAAAAAAAAAACAAAATGCGCACTATTGTTTCTGCGCTGTACTACGGGTACAAACAAATAACATACACATATATGGTATCGCTGCAGTTATCAAGAGTTGGAGAATTTATTTTGGGTTGTTCTTTGCTGGTAGGTTATGGTAGTAACAAGAAACACACAGCCTCTGTTTGGCTATCGCAGTGATCAGTCACTGTATAGCACGCCCCCCTTGTTTTTTTTTTTTCCTCTATGAATGGAGGAGAGAGATGCATTGTATCTCTCTACTCCTGGCATAGAGGAAAAAAAATGTTTGTAAAAACAGGAAAAAAAATAGATAAATATATATTTAAACATAAAAGAAAAGATAAAGAAAAAATACCTAGATCAAGGTTTTATCTAGTTCAGTACCAGGGTAAGTGTTTGGGTCAAGGTCAGGGTCAAAGGTGAAGGTAAAAGGGCAGGATTTTATTTTATTATTACTATTAAACTGGTATCAGTGTGTTTTTAGGTAAGAAAAAAACAAAACAAAACAAAACGTGCATTCTTTCTTCTGGGCTGTACTATGGGTACAGACAACAAATAACATACACATATATGGTATTGCTGCGATCGTCAAGAGCTGGAAAATTTATATTGGGTTGTTTTTTGGTGGTAGCTTATGGTAGTAACAAGAAACACAGCTAAATAAATTTTTACTATTTTGGGCCAGATTTCCTTTGATAATAAAAAAAAATCAAGAGCTATCCATTACCATTTAGCACCAAATGAAAGCCCAATTTTTCCTGAAAAAAAACACGGTATAATCCAACTGGATGTATAAAGTAGTTGTGATGATATGTACGGTTTTACTAACACATATCAAAGTTGCAAAATTGTGCTTAGGCATTTAGATTTGTTTTAACTTTAGGCGTGAAGGGGTTAAATAACAAACAAATGAGACTATGTGGACAAGCCAGGTCAAAGCTCTCCTTTTTGCTTGCCTGGGGGGGTGGGTTGTTGATTGGACACAAGTCCAGTATATAACATACAGCTAGACTGCAAATATTGGTCTCGACCTAGCGCATGTGTCTATTCTGACCATTGACCACGATATATTATGGAGGGACCCGTGGGGGAAACAACATCTTTAGTTAAGTATTCTTGTTATATTTTCTTTTTCTTTATCTGTATCTGTCATTACTTGTAAAAATGTTTTACTTATAAGTAGTTGTGTGATCTTTCTTTGCACATATCAAATACAACCCCAAAACCCTAACAAAACATGGTGGTAATGCGCTAGGTATTTGCGCCCTCCTGTGTGTTACATAGTTAGTCTGGCTGAAAAAGACAAAACTCCATCCAGTTAAAAAAAAAAAATAAAATCCTATACCCACGGTTAATCCAGAGGAAGGCAAAAAAAAACCTAATTGCTCCTGCAAATAAAACCGCATTTCAACATGCAGTATATATGTATAAATATTTATTGAAATTTATTTTTAAATATATTGAATATGGCCAAAATTGTAGCATTTCAAATATATGTCAATATATTTGGGAAGAATATTTTTAAAATATATTTCAAATATATTTTTCTTCCATATGGGAGAGCTGTGCAATCCCAGGACTGAATAAGCAGACGTAAATATTATTTGGTAGGTTGGTTTACGCTTTGAATTAAGCTTTATAAGTCAAAATGTTTACTTTAAAGAATCTTCTTCATACTTACTCTTGCTTACAGAGAGATATGGAGACGATCCCAAGAAAGAAAAGGAGTAACAGGGATTTCTCCAAGGTGAACATCTTTGCGCTCTGTGGATAGTTTGGATTCATGGGAAGAAAAAGAAGACAAAAACTGAAAAGATGATTCAAAATCAATGAGACCCCCTATATGAGGCGCACATATTTGTTAATTAATTAAAAATGTAAAAATAAAACCAGTGTGGGGTCCCTTCCGAAATCCATATCAGACCATTATCCAAGCATGGCCTAGTATGGATTTTAAGGGTAACCCCACGCTAAAATTAAAAAATAAAAACAGCGTGGGGTCCCCTCCAAAATCCATACCAGACCATTATCCAAGCATGGCCTAGTATGGATTAAAGGGGAACCCCATGCCACAATTAAAAAATAAAACCAATGTGGGGTCCCCTCCGAAATCCATATCAGACCATTATCCAAGCATAGCCTAGTATGGATTTTAAGGGGAACCCCACGCTAAAATGTAAAAATAAAACCAGCGTGGGGTCACTTCCGAAATCCATACCAGACCCTTATCCAAGCATGTACCCTGGCAGGTCAGGAAAAGGGGTAGAGGAGCAAGTGCCCCCACTTCCTGAACCATACCAGGTCACATGCCCTCAACATGTGGGGTACTTTGAGGTGGGGGGGCCCCCCCAAGCACCTTGTCCCCATGTTGATGAAGACAAGGGTCTCTTACCCACCGCCCTGTGTGGTGGTTGTGATGGTCAGGAATCTGGAAGGCTTCTTTAACAACAAGGGGGCCTCCAGATCCCAGCCCCCCCATGTGAATGTGTATGGGGTACATTGTACCCCTACTCATATACTAAACAATTTTTAGAAATAAATATAAACACAGAGATAGTTTTTGACAAGTCGTTTATTTAAAAAAAAAGTCCCTAAAGTAAATCCAGCATCAATCACGATGAACGGTGCCATCACTGACATAAAAATTGGAGAAATATAAGGAGCTCTACTCACGTTGCTTGCCTCCCAGAATCTGGCACGTCCAGTTCCCACTGACAGTAAATAAACAAAGGGGGGGGGTCAAGGATGACCGCAGATACATAGTTAAATAGTTAGTCTGGATGAAAGAAGACAAAAGTCCATCCAGTTTAACCAATAAAAAAAAAAAGTTATAATCCTACACCCACAGTTGATCCAGAGGAAGGCAAAAAAAACCCAGCAAAGCATGATCCAATTTGCTCCTTCCTGATCCCCCGAGAGGCAATCGGATATTCCCTGGATCAACTTTACCTATAAATGTTATATCCAGTTTTATTCTGTGTATCCAAGAAAGAATCCAGGACTTTCCTACAGCAATCCACTGAGCTGGCCAGAACCCACTCTTGAGGGAGTCTATTCCACATTCTCACAGCTCTTACTGTGAAGAAACCTTTCCGTGTTTGGTGATTAAATCTCTTTTCCTCCAGATGTAAAGAGTGCCCCCTTGTCCTCTGTGATCACCTCAGGGTGAATAACTCTACACCGAGTTCACTATATGAATCACTGATGTATTTATATCCCCCCTTATGTATTATACATGGAAATCATACCCCCCTTATGTATTATACATATTGATCATATCCCCCCTTATGTATTTATACATAGAGATCATATCCCCCCTTATGTATTATACATGGAGATCATATCCCCCTTATGTATTATACATGGAGATCATATCCCCCTTATGTATTATACATATTGATCATATCCCCCTTATGTATTATACATTTTGATCATATCCCCCCTTATGTATTTATACATGGAGATCATATCCCCCCCTTATGTATTATACATGGGGATCATATCCCCCTTATGTATTATACATGAAGATCATATCCCCCTTATGTATTATACATGAAGATCATATCCCCCCTTATGTATTATACATGGAGATCATATCCCCCCTTATGTATTATACATGAAGATCATATCCCCCCTTATGTATTATACATGGAGATCATATCCCCCTTATGTATTATACATGGAGATCATATCCCCCCTTATGTATTATACATGGAGAACATATCCCCCTTATGTATTATACATGGAGATCATATCCCCCCTTATGTATTATACGTGGAGATCATTTCCCCCCCTTATGTATTATACATGAAGATCATATCCCCCTAATGTATTATACATGGAGATCATATCCCCCCTATGTATTATACATGGAGATCATATCCCCCCTTATGTATTATACATGGAGATCATATCCCCCTTATGTATTATACATGGAGATCATATCCCCCTTATGTATTATACATGGAGATCATATCCCCCCTTATGCATTATACATGGAGATTATATCCTCCTTATGTATTATACATGGTGATCATATCCCCCCTTATGTATTATACATGGAGATCATATCCCCCTTTATGTATTATACATGGAGATCATATCCCCCCTTATGTATTATACATGGTGATCATATCCCCCCCTTATGTATTATACATGGAGATCATATCCCCCCTTATGTATTATACATGGAGATCATATCCCCCTTATGTATTATACATGGAGATCATATCCCCCTTATGTATTATACATGGAGATCATATCCCCCCTTATGTATTTATACATGGAGATCATATCCCCCCTTATGTATTATACATGGAGATCATATCCCCCCTTATGTATTATACATGGAGATCATATCCCCTCCTTATGTATTATACATGGAGACCATATCCCCCCTTATGTATTATACATGGAGATCATATCCCGCCTTATGTATTATACATGGAGATCATATCCCCCCTTATGCATTATACATGGAGATTATATCCTCCTTATGTATTATACATGGTGATCATATCCCCCCTTATGTATTATACATGGAGATCATATCCCCCTTTATGTATTATACATGGAGATCATATCCCCCCTCATGTATTATACATGGAGATCATATCCCCCTTATGTATTTATACATGGAGATCATATCCCCCCTTATGTATTATACATGGTGATCATATCCCCCCTTATGTATTATACATGGAGATTATATCCTCCTTATGTATTATACATGGAGATCATATCCCCCTTATGTATTATACATGGTGATCATATCCCCCCCTTATGTATTATACATGGAGATCATATCCCCCCTTATGTATCATACATGGAGATCATATCCCCCTTATGTATTATACATGGAGATCATATCCCCCTTATGTATTATACATGGAGATGATATCCCCCCTTATGTATTTATACATGGAGATCATATCCCCCCTTATGTATTATACATGGAGATCATATCCCCCCTTATGTATTATACATGGAGATCATATCCCCTCCTTATGTATTATACATGGAGACCATATCCCCCCTTATGTATTATACATGGAGATCATATCCCGCCTTATGTATTATACATGGAGATCATATCCCCCCTTATGCATTATACATGGAGATTATATCCTCCTTATGTATTATACATGGTGATCATATCCCCCCTTATGTATTATACATGGAGATCATATCCCCCTTTATGTATTATACATGGAGATCATATCCCCCCTCATGTATTATACATGGAGATCATATCCCCCCTTATGCATTATACATGGAGATTATATCCTCCTTATGTATTATACATGGTGATCATATCCCCCCTTATGTATTATACATGGAGATTATATCCTCCTTATGTATTATACATGGAGATCATATCCCCCTTATGTATTATACATGGAGATCATATCCCCCCTTATGAATTATACATGGAGATTATATCCTCCTTATGTATTATACATGGTGATCATATCCCCCCTTATGTATTATATACATGGAGATCATATCCCCCCTTATGTATTATACATGGAGATCATATCCCCCTTATGTATTATACATGGAGATCATATCCCCCCTTATGTATTATACATGGAGATCATATCCCCCTTATGTTAACCCCACCCCCCATGTGACATCATGGCAGTATTTAAGAACTGTCATCGCTGCACAGCTGTCAGACGGCGGGAGACAGCGTCACGAGCAGAGCAAGTTTTTTTCTTCTGTTTTCTGGTAGCGGCGGCGGAGGGCATCATGATTGATGTTGGATCTGCTTCAGGGGACATTTTTTATTTTTGTTTTTAATAAGGGACTTGTCATAGACTGTCTCCTGTCATTTATACACTACAGTTTTTTTTGTGAATGAGTAGCGGTACCATGCACCACATACTCATTCACGTAGAGGGAGGGGGGCCGGGATCTGGGGGCCCCCTTGTTAAAGGGGGCTTCCAGATTCCGATAATCCCCCCGCTCACAGACCCCCAACACCCACAGGCCACGGTTGTGGGTAAGAGGCCCTTGTCCCCATCAACATGGGGACAAGGTGCTTTGGAGCAGAGACCCCCCTGCCCCAAAGTACCCCCCCATGTTGAGGACATGTGGCCTGGTATGGATCGGGAGGGGATGCTCGCTCGCCCCCCCCTTCCTGACCTGTCAGGCTGCATGCTCAGATAAGGGTCTGGTACGGATTTTGGGGGGGACCGCCACACCAAAATTTGAAGAAAAAAAAAAAAATGACGTGGGCGTCCCCCTCAAAATCCATACCAGACCCGAAGGGCTTGATATGGATGGGAGGGGAGACCCCACGTCATCTTTTTTTTTTTTAATGTTTAATTGACGGGCAATGCCGACAATTCTTTTTACATTCAGCTGTCAGCGGGGAACCCCACTGATAGCTGGAACATGAACGAATGTTTCACTACTAAAATACCACATGACTTCATAGAACTCAGGCGGTATTTTAGTAACTGAGCCGTATCTTTCCACATACTCAGATGCAGTACCATACTGCTCCGTACATTGTTCATGTTCGAAGTTCGCAGTCAAACATTCTGTAGGTTCGAATGTTCGACCGGGAACCGAACAGGGGGGTGTTCGGCCCATCACTGTCAGCTATTATTTAATGAATTTGAATAATTTGTTTCATTTGGATGCTTTTAACATTTAACGAAATGAATACATTTTGTTCATTTTTTTTTTGATTAATTGAAATTTGTTACTGTTGTAATACGCGTTTTTTGCACACGATACTTACTGCATTGCATGAAATGCGTATTCTTTTCTCCCGATATATGAAAACATATTCTGAGGACATTGAAAGTTAATGATATTTCCCAAGTATACTGTTGATGCGCCCTGTGGTGCGCTTAAGCGAGTTTAGATGCGTTTGATGGTGTTTAGAAGTCATTTCCAAAATGTAATGTAAAAATATTATGTTATTAGAGAATGAGGCGATTATAAATCCCCAATTCTAGTCAAGTGCTAGTGATTTCGCCGCATTTGAGGAATAAATAGAAATTAGAGCGATGCGAGTTTCATATCGCTGCGAATTTAATGGGAACCGATAAAAAGTGGTAACCGGCTTCAGAGAGTCCATTTATAATGTGCCAAACATTGTACTTTGTATTTAAATGCCCTTGGACTGAGAGGAAGGGATTTCAAACTCGAGGAAGGATGAATTACTCATCTGGAGAAGGATGAGAAGGAAAGAGAAGGATGAGAAGAAGGAGAAGCGTATGTGTGTGAGTGAGCACCCAGATGGAAAGGTTGAGACAAGGTGGATAGGAGGAGCTAGTTCGTCAGTTGATTATCGAGTTGTCTGTTCTGTCTAGCATTGGCGGAACTAGAACCTGATCGTAAGAGAATCAATAGAAAAGACTTACGTCAAGAGAAAGAAAAAATATCTGAGCCCAGTGGACCCGAATGTCTAAGTACCCGGTCACTAAGATAGAGAGCGCGACCTTTGTGAAGAGATATGGGTCAGCTCGCGCCACTGGTGACGGCAGTTTTAAAAAGATCTTCTGACTTTGCAGATTTTTTTAGGGCTACTATGTATGAGATGAGAGACTAATACCCTAGTCAAACACGTGAGAAATTAAAGCGGTTGAGAAGATTCATAAGTGCTCCTAAAGAGAAGAGAATGCTAGAGATAGTATGGAAACATGAGAAGTACCAATTAATAGAAGCAATTATAAGACTGTCTACATTACGACTATTTCCTTTGAGAAAGCAGATGAGAGAAAAAGATGAAAGAAAAAAAAGTCGGAAGTAGAGATAAAGATTTACTGCTAGATGACAGACTTATATTAAGAGAAAAAGGAGGAGATTTGAGTGAATCAAGTTTTAGGATAAGTGAGAAGAGAGAGAATAAAGAGGGGAAGGTGAGGGAAAAGAGAGGGGAAT
>CATNWA010001068.1:0-42978 GCA_951230385.1 Staurois parvus | reverse complement strand
GAAAAGGTGGATTTTGGTCCCCACAGTTTTGCCTGGTGACCCAATGCCCGCGTCAAGCCGGGATGGCCCGGGGTGCCTTCTCCCCTGCCCGGGACTCTTTGGCCCTTTTAAAATTGAGGGGGGGTTTTTGAAAGGATAGGCCCCGGAAAAGTTTTGGAGATCAACTCGTGCCCAGTAACTTGCGGGAACCCCAGTATGAAACAGGTTCCCCATTTGAATTTTTATATAGTCCTTTTATCTTCCTGCCCTAGAATTGTTAACCCCAAAAAGGATAAACCCCCTTGTCCTTGGGTTTTGGAAGTGGTTCCCCCTCATTTTGTACAACCTCATAGGTGTATGGTCTGAAACATGGGGATTTTGGGTGGAGCATATATGCTGCACCTAATAGATGTCGCACTTAGAAGTTGGATGGAGCTGCTTATTCTTATCCAGATGTTGCTCTCTCCTTTTTTGATTGCATTGATGTTCTCATGCAGCGCGCCCTCCTTATGGCCAGGACTAGTATTCCACTTGTAAAAAATTGACTCTGTTTGAAAAGGTTCTCTATCCTTCATATGCTGGGGACAGAGATATTATAGTGGGTTCATCCTGTGGCCAGGGTCCATTCGTTTCCACGGAGGATTCTGCATATCAGGTCTAAAAGTATTCTTGGTCATGGTTACTTTGAAAACCCAAAGGTTGATGCATTCAGACCCTTGAATATTATTCACAGAACATGATTTACTAATTATGTCATTTTGTAGGTATATCTTGTAATGTGCCAAATGTCCTCGTGTACAAATCCAAAGATAATGGGTAGTTGATTGTTTTTTTGCTTTTTGAACTCAGTCTTGCATAAAAACGTGATGAGGAGGGTTTTGTATCTCCTCCATTTCTCTGGCGTTTGTTGCTCTGTAGTTGGGTTAATGTTGTGGGTTTGGAGTCTTGCAGTTGTAACTGTGTTACTTCTGAGAATGGTTTGTGTTCAGATACCAGGGTTTTTGAGTTCTATTCAGTTACTATTTGTCAGAGCCTGGAATCGAACCTGAGCCTTCTGACGGGTGACAGGACAGTGTGTTTCTGCTCGATGAGCCACCTGGAATTGCTGGTACAGCTCCCTTGACAATTCTTTTGGGACTGATCCTGCCTTTGCCCTGTTTTGTCTGGAACCTTGAACCTACTCTTGCTCCTCCCATGGAACTTCCTATAAAAGCCATGGCTCGTGCACTTCATGGTTGCCAGACTTATTTGTGCATTACCAGCCAATATTCCGCTCCTTTCTGTTCCTGCTGCTGTCTTCATCTACGTTACCGGACCTTTTGGCTTGCTTGATACTGACTACGATTTCTGCCTCATCCTATCTACTACCATTGGTGACCGACCCTTGGGCTTGTGGACTGACTCCGCTTCTGTTTGATCCCTGAAACTGTTTGATCCGCTTTTGGTTTCCAGGCCTACTCATTCCCTCGGTGGGGTGATCCTGAGATCTGCGACCTGGTATTCACACGCCAGCCAAAATCCATCTCTACCATTAGGGAGGGCTCTGGGTAAGGACCGGTGGTGGTGGATGCTTAGACATTGACCCGCACCTCAGGTCGCAGCCTGCGTCGTTCCCAGGGTTGGGACCGCCCGGACCGCTCCGACTGGTGTAACCCAATCCTGATCGGTGTCAGGTAAGCCTTACAAATGACTGTATAAAAAAAAAAATCTGCTGTAGCAACTGCGTTCTACTGATAACCTGACACAGATCGTGACAGAATAATCTGGCCCAAAACATGGAGGCCGGCGATAGCAAATTGCCATGGCTCCTGTCAGGCAGCAAATTTCAAAGAGACTGCATGGAGTTTGGTGTTACCTACCAAGAAAAATTTTCTGAACTGCAAAGGTTATAGTAGAAAGGCAAACAGGAGAGAGATTCCCGGCTCTGGCAGAGTGACCAATCGTTTGAAATCCGAGCTGATCCTAGCTCACATATGCCCCTAACCATCTATAGTGTAAATTGGAGACCGCCGCCCAATACAGGCGAGTTTCCTTAATCAATGTCGGTTGTAATATTTCAAAATGTACCCTGATGCGTTTCCGGTCAGAGAAAAAGAAGGTAATTGTTTATTATTGGGCTTCTGACTGGGGAATGCTCTAGCTTGGGCCTACCCTGATATAGAGCAGTCACCATAACCATTCTGAATTATAGTTTGATAACCTTTTCTCGACCGCAATGAAATCAGGTTTTGGATGATCCCAACTAGAGATGAGCGAAGTATTCAAAATATTCGTATTCGACTGATTCTCACGGCGGTATTCGTAGAAAAATTTTCGTTTCGTAGTCGATAATATGTCGCTGTGAAATTTAACTTAAAAAAGGGTGGTGTTGTTCTAGGCTTCAGGAGGATGACTTAATATTAGTGCTCTGAACACTGTACCTTTAATTTTAAAATTGCCCTTGGGATAGTCTGCTGGGGAAAGAGAAATAATACTGTCAGGCAGTATGACATGCAGATGGAGTGGCCGACGATTCTTAGAATCATCCGCACATCGTCACTCATTGGCCCAGTCACCGGGGCCCCAACAAACCAGAGTGTGGAAGCCACCAGTGTGGCTGGTTGGATGGCAGCAGCAATGGGAGGCCAATACAGGCCACCCTATTGACCCAAAAATGGAAACCACACAGCAGTGTCGAGGAGAACCTGAAAGTTAGGCACACATGGCAGAGTGTGGCGACTAGAGACAGCACAATGGGAGGCCGGTACAGGGGAACCATGACACACAACTAATGGACCTCGCAGCAGCATGAGGAGGCGTGGGGGCTACAGGGGGCCCATGGCAGAATTACGGGCCTGGCAGGCAGCATTGAGGAGTCTGGTTACGGCGGGACCATCGGCAGATTACAGGACTCGGGCTGCAGCAATGGGGCAGGCCGTACAGGGACCCATGAACTCAATCTGGATCCTGGCTGCAGCCAGCAATGGGGAGGCGGGGTTACAGGGGCCCATGTGGACAGAAATTAAGAGGTCCTGGCAGCAGCCATTTGGAGTCGGTAAGGGGGGGCCCCATGACACACTCTGGACCCTGGCAGCAGCATGTGGAGGCGGGCTAACAGGGTGCGCCATGACTGATTACTGATGCCTGGCAGCTAGCAGCATCTTGGAGACAGGAGGACGTTCAGTTTCTGCACCGTCTGGTGCGTGCTCGCTAACTGTTGTCTCTTGGGAAACGGATTCCAAGAAAGACTTGCATGACGTGAATCCGTGGATGAGGAGTAGCTGGAGAAAGGAGCATCGGCTGAACGAGCGGAATATGCCAAACCAAGCGACCACAGGGGGGGCCCATAGACAGATTACGGGCCCCTCGGCAAGCAGCGGATGAGGAGTCGTGTACGGGGGGCCCATGGCAGATTAGGGGCCTGCAGCAGCTTAGAACTATGGACGAGGACCTCGTTATCTGACAGCACCATATGACAAAAAATGGAAACCCACAAGCAGTGTGAGGAGACCTGAAAGTGGCAACATGGCAGAGTGTGGCGATGGAGACCAGCAGCAATCGGGAGGCCGTACCAGGGACCAATGAGGAGACTCTGGACTTGGCAGCAGCTCATGAGGAGGCGGGTCTTATAGGGGCCCATGGCAGAATTACGGGGCCTGGCAGCTGCTTATGGGAGGCCCGTAATCTGCCAGCACCCTATGACAAAAAATGGAAAACCACACCAGCAGTGTGAGGAGACCTGAAAGTGGCACTTGTTTGGGGCATGATTCATGGCGGATATAGTTCAGTTGTGTCAGGAAACTGGTGGTTTGATATCCAGACTAATTCCACGCCTGATTCATTTTTCACAAAACGTCAGTCTCTCCACACTTTTGGAGGTGGACAGTCGTGTCCCTCCGCGGAGTTGCAATACCTCCTGCCCGCAGATAAACACGCGCTACGATTGCCACGCTACTGGCCGAGGCATGACAGCCTTTCAAGAGGCAAATTCCAGCTAGTTGGGGCCAAAGGTCAAGTTTCGTTGCCCAAGTAGTCAAGGGGGATTGTCTTCCTCGGTTGGCAGGGTGCTGTCCAAGTAGGCCTAAGGCCTGTTGTTTGAGGTCTGGCTCTCAAGGTACACATGATGATGCTGCTGCTGCGGCTGTGGTCGCAGTTTCCTCCTACTGCGCTGGGTGAAGAAAGATACTCAATCATCGACTGCAGGACTGAGGCAGCACGCTGATGGTGGAGTAAGCTGCCACTGCTTCCTTACCACCAACACCCCTCCCCTGCTGCCTCTGGCAGCGGTAACGCTTGGAGCGGCACTGGGACCACAGTGTCTGGAGGCATGGACGTTGGCGCACAAAGGCTGAGACCATGCTGACATATCATTAGGTCGGGTTTTTATAGTACGTGTATTTTTGCACTCCCTGGCTTCCAGAAGGGGGTCGTGAAAAAAGGCCACCATTTTGTGAACGGTAGCGAGGGATCCAACAAAGGTGGACAGCCAAAAGTCATCCCTCTGTCTGAGGGTGATTATTCGGCTGGTCGCTTACGCAAGCATAAACCCGAAAGCATGCTATGGGCCAGTTGTGCCATGGACATGCGAGGAGGGTACTCAATGCCTTCCATCTAGCCTCAGGCATTTACTGCCACCGGTGACGTCTGGTTCCTCTGTCTCCTCCTCCTCCTCCTCTTACCAGGATGCTCCTGCACCCTCAACTCCTGTGCCGCTGAGTTGGAAAAACCACCCATTTCACTCATTAATTCCTGTGCAACAATGTACTCCTCGACCTCATCCTCTTCTTCCTGTCCTACCACTTCAGGGGTCATGTGGCGTTGAGATCTGTGCGACACGTTCTACCGCACCCTGACCAGCCATTGTTAACAGCATTTGTTCCAGGGACGTGCAACAGAGGAGAAATGACGTCGTTCATCCCATAGTCCTTGCGACTTCACGAAATAGCGTTGGCCTACCTCAAAGGGCACTGTAGCAAAGCGCAGGTGTCACGCATGGAGCTGCCAATGGCTGACAGCTAAGTTAACACAGGGTAGTACCTTTAATCCGCTTTTTAACATCAGGAATAATTCAGGTGGATGGCCCTTTCGCTGTTTCGTATAAAGCGCGGTGCTTAACATATGTAGGGTTGAATTCCAACCTTGTTTGCAACGTCACAGCATGAGGAGTCGGGTAGGGGGGCCCATGGCCCAGAATTTACGTGCCTGGCAGCCAGCAATTGGGAGGCCCTGTAATCTGCCAAGCACCCCTATGTCAAAAAATTTCAACACAACCAGCAGTGTGTGGAGGACCTGAAAGTGGCACGATGGCAGGAGTTGTGGCGATGGAGGACAGCGAGCAATTGGGAGGCCGTTACAGGGACCCATTGGATCAGACTCTGGGAACCTTGGGCAGCAGCATGAGGAAGGGCTGAGTAGTGGTATATAGGGGCCTATGGCAGGATTAGGGGCCTGGCAGCAGCTATGGGAGGCCCTCCGTAATCTGCCAGCACCCTATGTCAAAAAAAATTCTACACACCAAGCAGTGTGAGGAGACCTGAAGAACACACACCACCAACAACAAACACACCCACAAAAACCCCAACAACCACACACACACACAAAAAAAAAAAAAAAAAAAAAAAACAAAAAAAAACACAAAAAAAAAAAAAAAAAAAAAAACAAACAAAAAAAAAAAAAAAACAAACACAACAACAACAAAAAAAAAAAAAAAAAAAAACAAAAAAAAAAAAAAAAAAAAAAAAAAACAACAAAAAAAAAAAAAATAAACACAAAAAAAAACAAAAAAAAAAAAAAAAAAAAAAAAAAAAAAAAAAAAAAAAAAAAAAAAAAAAAAAAAAAAAAAAAAAAAAAAAAAAAAAAAAAAAAAAAAAATACTGGCACATGGCAGAGTGTGGCGATGGAGCGACAGCAGCAATGGGAGGCCGTAAGGGGACCCCATGAGAGGCATCTGGATCCTGGCAGCAGCATGAGGAGGCGCGGTATATAGGGGCCCATGGCAGGATTAGGGGCCTGGGCAGCAGCATGGGGGGGGTGAGGCCCGTAATTGCCAACACCCTATGTCAAAAAGGATAAATTCTAACTTTTTTTTACACTCGCAGCAGTGTGTGAGGAGACCTTGAAAGGGCACATGGCGCAGAGTGCATTGTGGCGATGGGAGGAAAGCTGCAATGGGAGGCGTAACTGGGACCCATGAGAGACTCTGGGACCTGGCAGCAGCATGAGGAGGTTGGTTATATAGGGGCCCATGGCATGAATTAGGGCCTGCAGCTGCTATGGGAGGCCCGTAAATCTGCAGGCAGCACCCTATGTCAACTGAAATTCAACACACCCCAGCAGTGTGTGCGAGGAGACATGACAAGTGGCACATGGCATGGGACATGTGGACCTCGGCCGGCAGCAGCATGAGGAGGCCAGGGGTTGGTATTATAGGGGCCCTATGGCAGATTAGGGGGCCTGGCAGCAGCTATGGGAGGACCGTAATCTGCCAGCACTCCTATGTCAAAAATTTCTAACACACAGCAGTGTGTGAGGAGACTGAAAGTGGGACATGGCAGATGTGATGGCGATGGACGACCCAGCAGCAATGTTGAGCCCGTACAGGGACCCCTCCATGACAGACTCTGGACTGGCAGCAGGCATGAGGAGTTGGGGCGTTGGTATATAGGGGGGGGGCCATATGGCAGATTAGGGGTGATTAGGGGCTGGAGCAGCTAATAGGTGGCCCACCCATAATCTGCCAGCCCCTATGTCAAAAATTCAACACACCAGCAGTCTGTGTGAATTGGAGACCTTGTTTGTAAGTGGTTGGGTTACATGTTTGAGGCATGATTTATTGGCGGATTTGTAGTCAGTTTAGTGCTCAGGAAAAGGGAAGGTGGAACGTTTGAAATCCAGGACTAATCCCTGTACGCCTTTGATTCATTTTGTACAAACGTGAGTCTTCTCCACAAGCTTTGGGTGGAGGTCAGTCGCAGTGTCCTACGGTCGTTACAATGAGAGGCTTGGACCTCCTGCCGCACTAAACACGCGCTCCGATGCCACGCTTGCTGGTTATGCCGGGCATGTAATCTGGGACAGCCTTTCAAAGGGCCAAACATTCAGCTAGTTGGGGCCAAAGGTGGCACAAGTTTCGTTGCCCAGTAGTCAAGAGGGGACGTTGTCTACCTCGGTTTGGAGGGTGCCTGTACAAGTAGGGCCAAGGGGCCTGTTGTTTGATGGTCCACGTGCTCCTGGTCAAAAATTTCATGGACAACAGCCTGATGCTGCTGGAGACTGCTACGTGGAGCATGTGCAGCGGGGATGATTATGGTTTTAGTAGTTTCCCTCCACTGCGAATGGTGTGAAGAAAAGATAATCATCATCGGACTGCAGACAAGTGAGGCAGCCGCTGCTGGTGGAGCTCGCCCACTGCTCCTTTACCACCCGCACCCACAGGTCCCCTGGCTATGCCGGGCAGAGTTAAGGGCAACGCTGCGCGCACCAGGGCCCACAGTGTCTGAGGTATGAAGGGACGTTATGGTTGGGCGCACAGAGAGGCAAGGTGTTGTTTGAGCTTCCTGGGCTGAGACCAATGTGATTACATGCCGGTAGGTGGTTTTTCTTGGCTAGTAGGAAAGGCTATTTATTTTGGCCGCCCTCTCAGCAGGCTTGTGAAAAAAGGCCACCCATTTGGCGGGAACTGGTGAAGCGAGGGGTCCAACAGGCAGGGTGGACAGCAAAGGACGTCACTCTGTATGATGGGCTTATTATTCGGCTGCGCTTACGCACGCAAAATCCGAGCATGCTTTGGGCCATTTTGTAGCCAAGGAATGCGAGGGACTCCAAACGGCTCTCCATCTCTCCACATGTCATTTCTGCCACGGTGCGTCTGGGTTCCTCTATGTCTCCTCCTCCTCCACCTCTACCAGGATGCTCCTGCTCCTCACATCCTGTCCGCTGAGTCTGGAAAAAACCACCATTTCTCACTCAATAAATTCACTCTGACGTGGAGCACAGAAATGTACCTTTCCTCTACCTCCTCCTATTCTCTCCTGTCTCTGCCCCCACACGGTTCCTTACTCCTTGTGGCGTTGAGATCTGTGCGCCACCGTTTCTACCGCATCCTGACCAGCCATCTGTTAACAGCATTTGTTTCCAAGGACCGTGCAACAGTGAATGACGTCGTTCATCCCATAGTCCTGCCGACCTCACGAACGTGGCGTGGCCTCCTCAAAGGGCCTGAGCATGCGGGCAGGTGTCACGCATGAGCGTGCCAATGGCTGACATCGAAGTTACACAGGGGGAGTACCTTTATACGCTTGTAACATCAGGGAAATCGGTGGATGGCCTTTCGCTGTTCGTAAAGGCGGTTCGTAAGACACTGTGTGATAGGGTTGAATTCCACCTTGTTGCAACGGTCGCAGATCCAGGCGATGCTGTGGAATTCCGTAGTTCTGCCGCTGCAGCTCAAGGAGGGTGTGCTTTGCGGTGTAGGAATGGTGAAATGCATATGCAAAGTTTACGTGACATTTTAAGGATGTCTTGCAGTGGGAGTGGTGGATTTTAAGAAGCCGCTTGACACAACCAGATTGAACTCGTGAGCCATGCATGGCGCCATGCACAACCTTCCTTGACGCAGAGCAGACAACCATGTTTCTTTCGTTGTCGGTCAACATTGGTTCGATTTTACAGTTTGGCAGAGGACAGCCATCTGTCGATTTCTCTGTTCAGTTACCACTCAGAAGTTCCTCCCCATGTGTGACTACGTTCGCAAGGCCATACCAGGTGCAGAACAGCGTGACATCTGTTGCGCCTGCACATGATGATATGCACGGTCGGGTGGTAATGGGACTTGGGCCACGGGAGGGGCGGGCGGCTGAGGACACGGCGGGAAGAATGTAGAGGTGGTAGAGGCGGACATCTTTTGCCGGCGGACCAAGGACGTGCAAAACGTGGAGGCAAAAGCAGGTCGCGTGTCTGTCCAAGTTGCTGGTTGGCGGCTAGTGATGGCACCACGTTCACCCAGTGGGCGTAAATGAATGTTTCTGTCCCTGACCATAGTTACAGCTCCACACGTCGGCCGATGCCGTTGCACTTTGGCAGAGACCGGTACATGCCTCAAGGACTGGCCCACCATGTCTTCTACATGTGAGATGCAGGGCTGGCACTGCCTTTTTGGCGAAGAAATGACGGCTTGGCACTCTCCCCAACCGCGGCGCGGCACAAGCCATCTTTCTCTGAAAGGTGTGCTTGAGTCCACCACTTTGGAAAGGGAGGGACTGCAGCACCAGCAACTTGGACAGGAAACAGTATTCAGTTCAGCTTTTGCACCGTCGGGTGCGTGCTCGCAAACTGTTGGTCTCTTGGAAAAAACGGATTCAAAGAAAGACTGCTGACGGAATCCGTGAAGAGGAGTAGCAGGAGAAGGAGCCATCTGAAACGAGCGGAAGATGCCAACGAGCGTCAACTCCCCTCAGCAGAGGTGTTGGTGCCTTGACTGGCTGATGGAGGGCGAGCGAATTGAGTCGGGTGACGGAGCAAATCTAACGCGAGCGGGGTGATGGAAGCGGGGGCTGGGGCGGGCAGAACCGCCGTATCTTTATCACGGTTTTCCCAGGCCACCAAATGGCGACGCTGCTATATGCTGCCCGCAACGCTGTAGTCCCCAACATGGGCCCCTGGCCACGCTTGACTTTCTGGCCACATAGTCGACATACGGCTACGTTTACTTCCTCGGGCGGCTTGAACGAAAAATTGCCACACCGCCGAGTAGGAATTTTGCCCCCGATACTCTCACTGGCTGACCTGCTGCTTCCTCCGTGCAATTTAGGCACCACTACTGGCCGTTGGTGGTAGGCTGCAGTGGAGCTGGTGCTCTACTCCGTGGCCGTTTGGCTCCACTGACATGCTGCGCCCTGCTGCTGTCTCTCTGGGCAACCCACGACTGTTTTGCTCGCTGCCAAGCTGCCACCCTCTTCTCCTGATTGATGCGGGAAGAAATTGCCTGATGACGAAGACGGAGGCAAGTGCGATCAACCTCCACATCATCAAGTAAGGGTCTCCGCCTCACTACTAACTAAGCCCCCTCGGCTGCGTCTTGGGTCAGGAGACAGACCTGTCTCTAGACCGGCTACCGAGCCACTCTTTCCTCGCCACTACTTCTTCGCCTGGCTGCTGAAAAGGCGGATGTCTCCCCCCGTTTCCTGACCGCCCTCTGTTAGCTCTTTCCTCACTGTACAGTGGGGCTGAGCCCACAGCATGCGATTACTTCGCTTGGTGAGGGGGAGAACACCAAAGGACAGGGGCAGGTAGAGGACACGTGATTTCAGTGGGCTTGGGGGGGGGGGGGGGGGGTCCATGCCAAGCCAACTAACGGTTGTGTCCTGACGTACCCACCGACCGTTTTGGCTGTAGGTGTCAGAGGTGACCTGGGAAGAGGAAGAACGACCGAGCCAACCATCGAAAGACGATGGCAGGGTTGTCGGTGGAGACACGACCGCTGGATGACACCGGGAGCACTGGCCTCTGGCTGCGAATAGTGCTGCCTCGACCCCTTCCTCTGCTGCCACGTCTTGCTCGCTCCTAAAACATTGCCTCCGCTGCCACTCCTCTGCATGTTGTCTGACATACTCTTTAATTAAACGATTCTGTGTCCCTGAAAGTAACAATTCTGTGTCCCTGTGTAACAATTCTGTGTCTGTGCGGAGTAACTAGTTCTGTGGCCCTCAGTAACAATTCTGTGTCCTGATTAACGTTTTCTGTGGACCTCAGTAACAGTTTCTGTGGCCCTCAGTAAACAATTCTGTGTCTGTGCGAGAAACAATTCTGTGTCTGGCGAGAAAGAAACAATTTCTGTGGCCCTAAGTAACAGTTCTGTGGCCCTCAGTAACAGTTCTGTTTCCCTGAGTAACAATTCTGTGTCTGTGCGAGTAAGGAATTCTGTGTCTGTGCGAGTAACAGTTCTGTGGCCCTCAGTAACAGTTCTGTGGCCCTGAGTAACAATTCTGTGTCTGTGCGAGTAACAATTCTGTGTCTGTGCGAGTAACAATTCTGTGTCTGTGCGAGTAACAATTCTGTCTGTGCGAGTAACAATTCTGTGGCCCTAAGTAACGGTTCTGTGACCCTCAGTAACAGTTCTGTGTCCCTGTGTAACAATTCTGTGTCTGTGCAAGTAAACAAATTCTGTGGCCCTAAGTAACAGTTCTGTGGCCCTCAGTAACAATTCTGTGTCTGTGCGAGTGTCAATTCTGTGTCTGTGCGAGTAACAATTCTGTGGCCCTAAGTAACAGTTCTGTGGTCCTCAGTAACAATTCTGTGTCTGTGCGAGTAACAATTCTGTGGCCCTAAGTAACAGTTCTGTGGCCCTCAGTAACAATTCTGTGTCTGTCCCTGAGTAACAATTCTGTGGCCCTAACTAAAGTTTCTGTGGCCCTAAGTAACAATTCTCTGGCACTCAGTAACAATTCTGTCTGTCCCTGAGTAACAATTCTCTGGCACTCAGTAACAATTCTGTCTGTCCCTGAGAAAAAATTCTGTGGCCTAAGTAAAGTTTCTGTGGCCCTGAGTAACAATTCTCTGGCACTCCGTAACAATTCTGTCTGTCCCTGAGTATGAATTCTGTGGCCCTAACTAGCGTTTCTTTGTCCCTAAGTAACAGTTCTGTGGCCCTGAGTAACAATTCTGTGTCTGTGCGAGTAACAATTCTGTGTCTGTGCGAGTAACAATTCTGTGGCCCTGAGTAACAATTCTGTGTCTGTGCGAGTAACAATTCTGTGGCCCTAAGTAACAGTTCTGTGGCCTTCAGTAACAATTCTGTGTCTGTGCGAGTAACAATTCTGTGTCTGTGCGAGTAACAATTCTGTGGCCCTAAGTAAAGTTTCTGTGGCCCTAAGTAACAATTCTCTGGCACTCCGTAACAATTCTGTCTGTCCCTGAGTATGAATTCTGTGGCCCTAACTAGCGTTTCTTTGTCCCTAAGTAACAGTTCTGTGGCCCTCAGTAACAGTTCTGTGTCTGTGCGAGTAACAATTCTGTGTCTGTGCGAGTAACAGTTCTGTGGCCTTCAGTAACAATTCTGTGTCTGTGCGAGTAACAATTCTGTGTCTGTGCGAGTAACAATTCTGTGGCCTAAGTAAAGTTTCTGTGGCCCTAAGTAACAATTCTCTGGCACTCCGTAACAATTCTGTCTGTCCCTGAGTAACAATTCTCTGGCACTCAGTAACAATTCTGTCTGTCCCTGAGTAACAATTCTCTGGCACTCAGTAACAATTCTGTCTGTCCCTGAGTAAAAATTCTGTGGCCCTAATATAACGTTTCTGTGGCCCTAAGTAACAATTCTCTGGCACTGAGTAACAATTCCTGTCTGTCCCTGATTATGAATTCTGTGGCCCTAACTAGCGTTTCTTTGTCCCTAAATAACGATTCTGTGGCCCTCATTAACAAGTCTGTGTCCCTGAGTAATGGTTCTCTGTCCCTAAGTAACTTTTCTCTGTCCCCAATTATCGTTTTCTGTGGCCCTAACTCTGTCCCTGTCCCTAGTACAGAGCGGTCTGCCTCTGTTCAATAACTGCAGGCAAATGAAGAATTCCAAAATGGCCGCTATTTATAGCTCGACCATTACACAGTGCTGGCTGGCTGGCTGCTGATTGGCTGATGCGATCACATGTAGTTGAGGAATGCATTATGGGTCAGCGCGCCTTGTCTGCGCGCCTTCCCAGACATCCCCGCTCCGTCGCCGCACATGTCAGCCGCCATTTTCTGAAAAATTTCGATTCGCGCGTCCGAATTAGGCTATTTTTCGGATTCGGCACGAATCGAAATTTTTCCGATATTCGACTCGAATTCCACTTCGGATACTTCGATTCGCTCATCTCTAATCCCAACCGTTGTGCTACTGCCGAAGCAAAAACTGCATAGTCTGCGGCAGGGTAGACGCTCGGTCACTGAATATACAGGCTGAATTCAGAAGTTGGATGGCAGATACCACTTGGAACCCTGCAGCACAAAAGAGCCAGTTCCGCCAAGGGCTTTCTGAACAGGTAAAGGATGAGCTTGCCAGAGTAGATATTCCCAATGATCTTGAGGAATTTATCCAATTGTGTATCCGAATCGATCAAAGGCTTACAGAAAGGAGGAAGGAGAGGTTGGGTAATGTTTGGAAGTAATAGAGGCATGCATTTCTCTGCTAGTCCATTTGTTCAGCAGGATTTAAGAGTCTCTCTGGGTTCTAACACTCCTGAGCCTATGCAGGTTGATGCGATCAAGAGATCCATTTCCATCCAGGAGAAAGAGAGAAGACGTTCAGAGAACTTATGTCTTTATTGTGGGGATCCTGATCATTATGCAATTAATTGTCCTAACAAGGTTAAAAGAACTATTGCTGTGACTGATGTGATTGAGCCTGAACACATAAACTCTATACGATTCTGACAGTACTCTCCCCTCTCCTCACAGGATGTCCCCTGGACGTCTTAGGACCAGGCTTGTGGGGAAACCTCTGGTGGAATTCTCTTGTTAGTCTAGGAGCATGAACATTGTCCTCAGGCTCCCAAGAATTTTCCTCTAGCCCATATCCTTCCCATTGGACCAGATATTGCAAACTTTCCTCTAAACATCCTAGAATCAAGAATCTTCTCCACCACATATTCTTCTTCGCCCTGTACCTCAACAGGTGGAGGAGGTGGAAGAATTCTTCCAGAGAAAGGATTTTCATGAAAAAAAGCGATACATGAAAAACCGGGTGAATCTTCATACTGTCAGGAAGTTTTAAGCGAAAGGTAACTGGGTTGATCTGAGCAGAAATCTGAAAAGGACCAACAAACTTTTGACCCAACTTAGCAGATGGCACATGCACCTTCAGGATTCTTCGTTGATAACCAAACTTTGTCACCCACATGAAATGTAGGAAGTGCTCTCCGATGTCTGTCAGCAGCCTTTTTGTAACATTCCTGAGCTTCCCGCAAAGTCTCAATCAATTTCTCCTGAATCTCCTGCAATGTAGTTAGTCTGTTGGTAACAGCAGGAATTGGAGTTGTGATAGGGAGATCAGGAATAAAAACTGGATGATAACCGTTGTTTAAGTAAAAGGGACTTTGAGAGGTGGAACTATGTTTAGAATTGTTGTATGCAAACTCTGCAGTGGGAAGACAGTCCACCCAGTCATCCTGAAGATAAGTGACAAAGCATCGAAGATACTGCTCTATTGTTTGATTAGTTCTCTCAGTCTGACCATTAGACTGGGGATGAAAAGCAGAGGACAGATTGATTGTAACACCCAAGGCTGAGCAAAAGCTTTTCCAAAATTTCGAAGTAAACTGCACACCTCTGTCAGACACCACATCATCAGGGATTCCATGCAGTTTAAATACTTCTCGAACCATTAGTTCTGCAGTCTGTTCAGCAGTGGGCACCCCCCTTTCACTGGAACAAAATGGGCCATCTTTGTGAGACGGTCAACCACCACCAAAATGGTGGTCATTTCTTTTGAGGGAGGTAAAATTACCACAAAATCCATAGAAATAGACCCCCATGGTCTCGATGGAATAGGGAGTGGCTGAAGCAACCCCAAAGGAGAGGCTCGGGGAGTTTTATTGCGTGCACAGGTCAAGCATGAGACCACATAGCGTTTGACATCCTTCTTGTACCCTGGCCACCAAAAGGAACGTGACAACAGTTCTTCGGTCTTAGTAACTCCAAAATGCCCAGCAAGTTTGGAATCATGAACCAACTTGAGAGCTTCCACCCCGAACAGATTCAGGTACATAAAGATTATGTCCTTGAACCCAAAAGCCATTTTTGTACACCAGGTTCATGTCCCTAGGAGGATCATTGAGAAGTGGGTCATTCTCATACCCCTCTTTGAGAAGACTCAAGAATGTCTTTGCACTTGTGGCCCTAGGAAGTTCTTTTGTGTTAGGATGGAATATTCGGAGTTGCCCTCCAGGGGAGGCTCGGACAGCATCCTTGATAAGGCATCGGCTTTACCATTCCTCGATCCCGGTCGATATGATATAACAAAATTAAATCTGGAAAAGAATAGAGACCAGCGAGCTTGTCTAGAAGACAATCTCTTGGCCGAACGAATAAATTCCAGATTTTTATGGTCTGTGAGAACAGTTACAGGATGATTAGCTCCTTCTAGCAGATGCCTCCATTCAGAAAAGGCTTCCTTAATTGCCAGTAGCTCTTTATTCCCCAATGTCGTAATTTCTTTCGGCTGAGGACATCAAACGGGAGAAGAAGGCACAAGGATGAAGCTGCATCTTTTCACCACTTCGCTGAGACAGGATCGCTCCCACGGCAGAATTGGAGGCATCCACTTCCACTGTAAAGGGTAGTTCAGGATCCGGATGTACCAAAATTGGTGCAGAAGTGAAGAGAGTTTTTAGTTTTTCAAACACAGATTGTGCCTCAGAGGTCCACACAAAGGGTACCCCTTTCTTTGTAAGCTGTGTGATTGGAGCTATCACTTTAGAAAAGTTTCTTATAAATTTTCTGTAAAAGTTGGCAAACCCAACGAAACGTTGAATTTCCTTAACATTTCCAGGTGCTGACCAATCTACCACTGCTTTGATTTTCTCAGGATCCATGCTCACGCCCTCTGAAGAAATGATATAGCCTAAAAACTGGATCTGGGTTTGTTCAAACTCACATTTTTCCAATTTAATGTAGAGTCTATTCTTCCTTAATCTTTCAAAGACTGTGCAAACATGTTTGCGGTGCTCCTCCCCAATTATTGGAAAAGATAAGGATATCATCTAGATAGGCAATCACAAATTGGTCCAACAGATCATGAAAAACATCATTGACAAAATGTTGAAATGTTGCAGGGGCGTTGCAAAGTCCAAACGGCATCACCAAGGACTCGAAATGCCCATACCTAGTTCTGAAGGCAGTCTTCCATTCATCTCCTTGACGAATGCGGACAAGGTTATATGCCCCTCGTAGATCAAGCTTGGTAAAGATCTTGGCAGAGCGAAGTCTTTCCAACATTTCAGAGATCAAAGGTAATGGATAGCGGTTTTTAATAGTAATTTTATTCATGTCTCTGTAGTCAATGCATGGACGCAAGGTGGAGTCTTTCTTTTCAACGAAGAACAGGGCTGCCCCCCGCAGGAGAAGTTGAGTGTCTAATAAAGCCCTTCTCCAAATTCTCATCGATCCACACCCTGAGTACTTTTAATTCAGGTTCCGACAGATTGAAGAGGCGGCCAAAAGGTATTTCTGCCCCTGGGAGCAGCTCAATGGGGCAATCATATGGGCGATGAGGGGGTAATAGATCTGCATTCTTCTTGTCACAGACGTCACGGAACTCATGGTAATGTGTGGGCAAGTTGTCATATGACTGGGTAGCCACTATATCACCTTGCGCTTCCTTGGTCGGTGATTAACTTGGTCGGCAAGGTTTTTTGCAATGTTTTTCACAGTGGGAGGACGTAAAATCTATAGTCCGTGCTCCCCAGTTGATGGAAGGATTGTGAGTGGAGAACCAAGGAATGCCCAGGATGATGGGAAACTTGGGTGATGTAATCAGCTGAAAGCTGATGGTCTCACAATGGTCAGCCTCAAACAACAGTTTCAGGGGGACCGTTTTATGGGTAACAGGTCCTGAAGATAAGGGTGACCCATCAACTGTCTCCATATCAATAGGGGTAAATGTGTCTCTTGCTTCAATATTATTGCTGTTGGCAAACTCTATATCCATAAAGTTCCCCCCAGCCCCGGAGTCCAGCATAGCTGAGCAGGAGATTTCATGGCCCTCAAATACAAGTTTAATAGGGATAACAAAGTGGGAAAGTAGGGAGTTCACTTTATTCTCTTCAGAAATCAGTGGGGAGACAGACTGGCTTATAGAGTTTATGTGTTCAGGCTCAATCACATCAGTCACAGCAATAGTTCTTTTAACCTTGTTAGGACAATTAATTGCATAATGACCAGGATCCCCACAATAAAGACATAAGTTCTCTGAACGTCTTCTCTCTTTCTCCTGGATGGAAATGGATCTCTTGATCGCATCAACCTGCATAGGCTCAGGAGTGTTTAGAACCCAGAGAGACTCTTAAATCCTGCTGAACAAATGGACTAGCAGAGAAATGCATGCCTCTATTACTTCCAAACATTACCCAACCTCTCCTTCCTCCTTTCTGTAAGCCTTTGATCGATTCGGATACACAATTGGATAAATTCCTCAAGATCATTGGGAATATCTACTCTGGCAAGCTCATCCTTTACCTGTTCAGAAAGCCCTTGGCGGAACTGGCTCTTTTGTGCTGCAGGGTTCCAAGTGGTATCTGCCATCCAACTTCTGAATTCAGCTGTATATTCAGTGACCGAGCGTCTACCCTGCCGCAGACTATGCAGTTTTGCTTCGGCAGTAGCACAACGGTTGGGATCATCAAAAACCTGATTCATTGCGGTCAAAAAGGTATCAAAATTATTCAGAATGTTATGGTTCTGCTCTATATAAGGGGGAGGCCCAAGCTAGAGCTTCCCCAGTCAGAAGCCCAATAATAAACATTACCTTCTTTTTCTCTGACGGAAAAACGCAGCAGGGTACATTTGGAAATATGCACGACATTGATTAAGGAAACCCCTGTAGTGGCGGCGGTCTCCATTAAACTTAGATGGTTGGGGCATATGTGAGCTAGGATCATCTCTCGGTTCAACAATTTTCTCTGCAGAGCCTGAATCTCTCCCTGTTGCCTTTCTACTATACCTTGCAGTTCAGAAAATTTTTCTTGGTAGGTAACACCAAACTCTTGCAGCTCTGAAATTTGCTGCCTGACAGGAGCCATGGCATTTGCTATAGCGGCCTCCATGTTTTGGGCCAGATTATTCTGTCACGATCTGGGTCAGGTTCAGAGACCAGTTGCTACAGCAGTTGTAAGGCTTACCTGAAACCAGCAGGATTGGTACACCAGCGGCCCACCCTGGGAATGACGCAGGCTCACCTGAGGTGCGGGGTCTAAGCATCCACCGGTCTTCCCCAGAGCTCCTAATGGTAGAGATGGATTTGGCTGCGTGTGAATACCAGGTCGCAGATCTCAGGATCACCCCACCAGGGAATGAGTAGGCTGGAAACCAAAAGCGGATCAAACAGTTCAGGGATCAAACAGAAGCAGAGTCAGTCACAAGCCAAGGGTCGGTCACCAATGGTAGTAGATAGGATGAGGCAGAATCGTAGTCAGTAGCAAGCCAAAGGTCGGTAACGTAGATGAAGACAGCAGCAGGAACAGTAAGCGGAATATTGGCTGTTAAGGCACAATAATCTGGCAACCAGGAAGTTCAGAGACATGGCTTTTATAGGAAGTTCATGGGAGGAGCAAGGAGTTCAAGGTTCAAGACAAAACAGGGCAAAGGCAGGATCATCCAAAGAATTGTCAAGGGAGCTGTCCAGCATTCCAGGTGGCTCAGCGAGAAGAAACACTGTCACTGTCTACGATTCTGCCTCATCCTATCTACTACCATTGGTGACCGACCCTTGGCTTGTGACTGACTCCGCTTCTGTTTGATCCCTGAACTGTTTGATCCGCTTTGGTTTCCAGCCTACTCATTCCCTGGTGGGGTGATCCTGAGATCTGCGACCTGGTATTCACACGCAGCCAAATCCATCTCTACCATTAGGAGCTCTGGGGAAGACCGGTGGATGCTTAGACCTCGCACCTCAGGTGAGCCTGCGTCATTCCCAGGGTGGGCCGCTGGTGTACCAATCCTGCTGGTTTCAGGTAAGCCTTACAACTGCTGTAGCAACTGGTCTCTGAACCTGACCCAGATCGTGACAACTATATTTTTGAATTCTCATGCTAGGTGACTGATCCCTTGTTTGTTCAGATGTTTGTTGTAATAGAGGTGTTGGAGCATTATGGAATGATGTTTGTGCCAGGTGAATGGAAGGCATTGACCTGGTTTTGTCTGTCAGCTCTGTGTTGATTCCCTAGATTATGATGTTTGATATGTCCTTCCTTGGAAGAGTTTGATATGAGAGGACAGTATTACTTTAGACTGTGTACATTTTTGTTGTGCAGTCTCTGTTCATTGTAATAGTTTGTGTGTGATAACGTCTTATTGTCCCAGGATGTATGATGATATTTTGGGGGTTAGTGAAATATGAATCATTGATGACTCCTTTTGCCTGTTCAGTTGTGGAACAGTGAAATTTGGTTACTCTTGTTCCTTGGAAGAGCCTTTTCATGTTAAGGTATTTCCCCTTTGAGTTTATTATTACAACAATTTCTAGAATGTGTTGCCTATTCTTGTGTTTTAATGTTTTGTTTTTCATCTCCGGATTATTGGAGTTGTCCTGCCTATTGCTGGTCTTGCTATTGTTGGGAGTTGATCAGTCTAGTCTGTTGTTTGTTGATGGCCGCTTTTGTCTGTACAAACCAACCCCTTTGATTCTCCTTCCTGATATTTGAGCTTCATTTGTCCAGTCTCTCTTTCTCTCTCAGAAGTGTGGCCCCTGTGTCCCTCTCTGTGTGGCCACATCTCTCTCTCTTTCTCTCTCTAAGTGTAGCCTCGCTCTCGCTCTCTCGCTCTCTCGCTCTCTCTCTCTCTCTCTCTCTCTCTCTCGCTCCTGTGTGTGTCTCTCTCTCTCTCTCCTAGTGTGGCTCCTGTCTTGATCTCTTAGTGTGGCCCCTGTCCATCTCTCTCAGTGTGGCCCCTGTCCATCTCTCTGTGTGGCCCCTGTCCATCTCTCTCAGTGTGGCCCCTGTCCATCTCTCTCAGCGTGGCCCCTGTCCATCTCTCTCAGCGTGGCCCCTGTCCATCTCTCTCAGCGTGGCCCCTGTCCATCTCTCTCAGCGTGGCCCCTGTCCATCTCTCTCAGCGTGGCCCCTGTCCATCTCTCTCAGCGTGGCCCCTGTCCCTCTCTGTCAGCGTGGCCCTTGTCCCCTCTCTCAATGTGGCCCCTGTCCCTCTCTTTCAGTGCGGATTGTGTCCCTCTCTCTTAGTGCGGTCCCTGTCTCTCTTTCTCAGTGTATCCCATCTCTCTCCCAGTGTGGCCCCTCTCTCTCTCTTTCTCTCCCAGTGTTGCCCCTGTCTCTCTCTCCCAGTGTGGCCCTTGTCCCTCTCTCTCAGTGTGGCCCCATCTCTTTCTCAGTGTGTCCCCAGTCTCTCTCTCAGTGTGGTCCCTGTGGCCCCTGTCCCTCTCCATCAGTGTGGCCCCTGTCTCTCTCTCACTTCTTTGGTGCTCAGGTTGCCCACAGGTATCCGGGGAGAAGCAGCAGCAGCCTGGGGCCTGCTGAAGGCCTCATCACCAGGACCAGCAGAGGATGAGAAAGTAAGCACTGGGGAGATCAAACACCACAGTACTGGACCAGTTCTGGTTACAAATGGGGACAGGGAGAGATTGAGCGATCAGCAGAGGAGATGGTTCTTTGCCAGACACCAGACCTGGGGACAGTAACAGCTGCAGCTCTGCAATGCATCACCAGGGTGGGAGGTGGTACCAGCAGAACTGAGCACAGCGTTGGTGCAAGACATGGGGTTGAACACTGTGGAGACACTGGACACAGGAGGGGTAAGAGGGAGCTGGCGATGAGGAGGAGGGGGTCCACCTGGGGGTTCCTATAGAGGAGGGGATCCGGGGATATGGAGGGTCTCTCCCAGACGGGCGCCCTTCTGTGAAGGATGCCTGTAGGCACATGCCTACAGTGCCTAATGGGAAATTCGGTGCTGGGGATACAGGGGTGCTCTCTCTCTCTCTCTCTCTCTCTCCCAGATGGGCACCCCTCTGTGAAGGGTTTTTGTGTATTTTATAAGTCTTGTGAGTCCATACAACAGGTTTCTCTGTGGGTCTTCTTCTCTAACAATATACTACAAGGACTTATCTGTCTTATACTTAATTTAATTACAATATCTTTTTTTTACAGGGCCTTTGTATTCAGAAAAGATATAATGTTTGGAGGGCATAAAGTCATTTTATAACCATAAATGCAGATCTTAACTGCACAAAAATTAAGAAATGCTGTAGTGGGGAACTGGTTGGGAATAAAAAAAATATTCAAGTTACCTGTTTTAAAAAAAATGCTTCTTGAGCTGTCATCTTGAATTTGGCTTTAATAACTAGGGAGTTACTGTTCTGGAGCAAACATGCAGGATGGGAGTTTAGTCTTTCAGATGTTACTGGCTACACACTTGTTTTTAGGCCATTCATATATTTTTTAAAAGAATACATGAGGAAATGTGATTCATTCTTTAGACCTCATTTTAGGCAAGCAAGGTAATATTTAGAAATTGCCTTAGGGCTACAGTGGTGGATCAGGGGGATGGGGTAGTGAAGAGAAGATGAATAAAGGCAGCTTATGTTTCCTTCCATAAAGAGATCCTGTTATGGGCAATCTACTATTTAGTTTTAACTGAAATGTAGTTTTATTCTTGCCAAAGTATTACATGATCTATAATATTTATTTTTAAGCTCTGCCCAACTTCATAAGTACCCACAGTGTTAAAATGTTGTAAGACATAAATTTACTCTCGATCTTTGTCCAGCCATAAAATATTTATCTATTGAGTGCTTATTAATAATAACCACTTCAGTCTTTGAAAATATATTAGCTGTGATTCTGAAAATAAATGACTATTTTCAACAAAATGCCTGCAGCCTTTTTGAAAATGATTTTTCATCTCAGGGGACTGATGTGTATTAATGTATATTAAATCACAAGTAAATTAGCTGTCTCAATGAATTTATAAGAAATGCAAGAATATACCATACACGTGAAAAGAGGACAGCTTCTTCTGCTTGACTCATGCAGAGGTTTTTGATACTTTTTATAAGACACACAAATTGCTCTATGGCATCTGTCAGCACTATAATACGTAACGGTGTTCAGTGTATATGTTATCTCTTTTGCATGCTTATAGCAAAGAGGCGTCTAAGAAGCAGCCTTAAGAAAAAAAAAACACACACCCACAGAATACATTTTTAGATATTTGATGTGCAGGACAGCATATGTGTTACTGAAGAGCATTTCCATTGCTGTGAGAACTTTTTAATACAGAACCAAAGAAGAAAGTCTTACCATGCCAAGTCTGTATTTAGAAATGAATCACTATTACACTAGTAAAGTGTAAGTGCTGTTATATACATATATTGACACTGTGTAAAAAACAAAAAATCCTATCAATTTAGCTTCCTCTGAGTTTTATGTAATTCATTGCCGCATTATGATTCTATTTTGTGCAACCTGCCTTTCAGCGGTGTACCAAAAGCCACAGCCATGGCTGCTATGGGATTTTGGGGTAGGAGGGGGCTCCATTAAGGAGGCTGTCAAATTTTGAAGCTTCTAATATAGAAGGGATGTATTAAGGTCTTTCTTGTCACAGATCCCTTTCTATGCAGTAAGAAACATTTTCTTATCAGTCTTAGCAGTGTAGATTTATTGCTGTCTAAATGTCTGTTGCAGGCTGAAATTAACCTTGTCCGCCTAAAGCAGTCTAAAATCTTGGTGTGTCTCCTCTGCTAAAACCTTAAAGCCTATTATTATTAAAAAAAAAAAAAAAAAAAATGAGCACAAGGGAAATTATTTAATATCAACATGATGTGTCCCTTGTGCTGATTTTTTTTAAAATGGAGGATAGGTGGATTATTGAAAATCTGCCCCCTCTATACATTGTTTTAACTTCATACACGCTATAGTTCAGGTTCTATGAATGGATGAGGTGACTGGAAAGGGCATACATAGTCAGCAAATTTCATGAACACATATGAAAGGGCCCTTCGCTCTACTAACCTCCACTACACAGGAAGATTATGGTGATGAGGGAAGGTGAGATTTCAACTAGAGTAGGAGCCAGCAGCACACAATGAACATACATTGATAGCAAGTAATGTCCCTTGTTCTGTTTTTTTTTAACTTTAGGCTTTAAAAGATAGCTGAGGTTTGTGGTTCTACAAAAAGTTTAAAGAAGTTTGTAATAGATTAATCATTTTGTTGTTTATATAAAATATCATTATAGTTATTATTATTTTCTATTACAACTATAACATTTATCCAAAGCACTGCTTCACAGTAGTGTATTGACTATGCTGACGGCTCTCCTGCTGCCTGTCCTTGATTTAGACATCATTTATGTTAAGATCAATGGCACCTGTTAGCACTGCCAGTTGCTACAAAAAGAAGTAGCCTGAGGGTCCTGTCAACATTTTGCTATGGGGCCTTTGGATTTCTAGATATGCCCTTGCTCCCTCGTATGCTTCTGTGTATCTATGTAGAGGCTGTGCTGGGTTTACAGCCTGAATACTGCTTAAAGCCCAACTCAACTTTCAGTTTAAATGAGTTAAATACATTCCAGGTGCATGATACCAAATGGTGTGCAAAATCTTACTATTTGAAAAAGTCTTTCCTCTGTTAGAATGCTGTAGAGAAAAACCCTTGCTCTGTGTGAATGAAAGCAGTGGCCTCTCTGCAGAGATCAACACTCCCACAGCTTAATCAGACCTGTACCCTTCAATCAGCAAACCTCCTGCTCCCTAATGATTTGGAGAAAGTTCTGTATCAGCAGGAGTCCTGTTTGACCACTTCAAAGAGACCACTACTTCCATAAAGAGAGCAAGGCTCTGTTCACATCTAGCCATTTTATCACAGGCAGAATCGTCACGATCCTGCCCACAGTCCCAAAACGCTCTGCAAAACTGATGCTTGATTAAGTGCACAGAGGACATGAATTGTAGAAATCTGCACACATTTGGTTTTGATTGCACCTGGGGTGTGTTTAGCTGATTCAGCCCTGGTTCACACTGATGCGGTGCAGAATTTGCAATGTTTGCTGTGCTAATTCCGCACCCATTCATGCGAACTGCTGCGGGTGTGTATGGTAGGTTAACAACACCCCAAAAGTGGTCCACAAAATGCTTTGCAATGTGCAGAATCGGATTGCATAGGTGTGAATACCCATGCAATCCGATTCTAGTGGAGACCCAAAAAAAGTCCTTCACCTTTTTGGTGCGGGTGCTGTGTGATTAGAGCCATACAAAATGTATGGCTCCAATCGTACCGCACACAAATCGCATGTGATTTGCACAGGAATGCGGTGCGGTTCCTCTGTCACATGTGATATACTGCACTGCATATATGTGAACCCAGGCTTAAGATGTATGTACACTGGGCTTTAAAAGCAGAGCGTATTCCTCAAAAAATTTTTTTTTTTTCCAAAAACCCACTTCTTACCAGCAGTTTGAGACAGTTATCTTTAGAAGCAATAGATGTAAACTTCAAGGGTATCAAGCGTGCATGCACACAGCTATTTCTGGGATCTGTATTAGTGAAAGCCAGAATGAGGTCTGGGAGGATGACTAGATCCCTCCTTTAGGAGTTGTACAAGGGTCTGCAACAGTCACACTCCCGAGGTCTTAGTCATGTGACTTTTGGCGGCACTGTAATATTAATTGTTTGTTAGAATGTGAAGCACATGAGATAAAAGGGTTGATTTACTAAGCGTAAAAGGGTTCTTCACTTTCAAGGGAATTTTTCTCACATCTTGGTAAATGAAATGAAGCTCTCCCGACTTCCATTATCCAGTCATGTGCAAGTAATAATACACCTTATTTTATTCTCCTTGCACGCAATTAGGTATCCTTTGCAAATTGAATTTTCGACACATTCACTACACTAAGGAAAAAATCCTTTGCAAAGTGTACAGTCTTTAGGAAATCAGCCCAAAGGTTTCAAAAGATGTATGACCTAAATAAGGCTTCCAGGTAAACAGTGTTTGATCATCAGTTGCTGCAGTAATCACAGTTCTTTATGGCAACAATTGGCAGCTACATGCAGGCACAGGACTGCGTTTAGAAACCACGGGGCCCATACAGCCAACCTAACAGCCCCCACAAAAAAAAAAAACAAAAAACATTTATTATGCGGCAGTTATGAATGAATACAGTGAGTGATTAATACTGATCACTCATTGTGTTCATTCAGGAAAGGAAGGAGCTAGTAAACATGACATATTTACTGGTCCCTTCCCCCACTCTCCATTCAGGATCCTATTATGTGCTTGCAGTCGCCTGTGGAAAGGAAAGGAGAGAAACCAGCAAGGGTGGGCACACATGGGGTTGGCTCTATGGAAGAGGTTGTGTACTCGAAATGCGTTAGCCAGTTGGTCATCCAGGCTTCCATCGTATGGACTCAGATGTTATTTGGATGATACATCTTGTTCAGTTTGACATGCCTGTGTTAATATGTCCATTGTGAGTATGATACCTATTTTGTTTCTTCAATAAATTATTTTAAACGATAATGAACTAGGTCGGTGCGCCCTTTTTCTGTTTCTCCATTTGTATCCAGTGTATTTGGACCACCCCGGTCTGTTGAGGGCAGCAAGCAGTGCATATTCCAGAACATTCCTATTGGGTCTACTGAGTCCTTTCCTAGCGCAGGAGTAAAGTGTTTGTTGTGTTGGGGACCTGGTAGCAGGAGGAAAACGTATGGTGCACAGGGAGGGTGAGGGGTGCGGCAGGCGAGGAATTACTGGAACCAATCCCCTGTATAGCTCTCCCTGCAGCAGCTGAATGCCCACGGGAGGGAGAGGAGAAGAAGTCAGCTTTCAGCTGCTGCAGAGAGAGCTATACAGGGGATCAGTTCCAGTAATTGCCCCCAGCCGTGCTGATCACACCCCCCCCCCCCTGCCCACATCCGATTCTCTCAGTTGCTTGGGCCCCCCTGCTGGCCTGGGCCCCATACAGGAGGGCTAGTAGTGCCCCCTTATCCACGACCCTGTGCAGGCATGCAGTGCATGTGTGTGAGGTTTCCTGAATTGGGGGGCAGGTCTACCTGATCAGAAAGTGGATCTATGTACAATGGAGGAAGCAACTTTTTAGGTACAACTCAGGTGAAAGTACTACAGAACAAACACACTCAATGCATTGCCTGCAACAAAGAAAATGTATGTTTTCCAGAATTACAGATGAAACAAATACTTGATCCTTTAAAAAACAATGTTAATCAAGAAATCTGTTTCTAAGGTCTGGAAAACATATATTTTGGAAACACAGAGGTTTAACAGTAATGGAGCAAGACATCTTCTGTATTAGAATATGAACTGGACCTTTATCCTTTAATTTGTGCATAAAAAGATATAAGGGTTTATTTACTAAAGGAGCAGAAAATAATCACTCAGTAAAGTAAATGTGTATTTTGTAAAATGCATGTTCAGCTGCATTTAAGCAAAATTTTTAAAAATTATTTTTTTTCTTGCCTATAATTGGAAACTGGATGATAAAAGGCAACATCTTCACTAGAGATGAGCGAATCGAAGTAGGCGAAGTGGAATTCGAGTCGAATATTGGAAAATTTTCGATTCGCGCCGAATCCGAAAAATAGCCTACTTCGGACGCGCGAATCGAAATTTTTCCTAAAATGGCGGCGGACATGTGCGGCGACGGAGCGGGGATGTCTGGGAAGGCGCGCAGACAAGGCGCGCTGACCCATAATGCATTCCTTAATGACATGTGATCGCATTAGCCAATCAGCAGCCAGGCAGCCAGCACTGTTAATGGTCGAGCTATAAATAGCGGCCATTTTAGAATTCTTCATTTGCCTCCAGTCATTCAAGAGAGGCAGACCGCTCTGTATTAGGGACAGAGTTAGGGCCACAGAAACGTTACTTGGGGACAGAGAAACGTTACTTAGGGACAGAGAAGCATTACTCAGGGACACAGAATTGTTAATGAGGGCCACAGAATCGTTACTTAGGGCCAAAGAAACGCTAGTTAGGGCCACAGAATTGTTACTCAGGGACAGACAGAATTGTTACTGAGTGCCAGAGAATTGTTACTTAGGGCCACAGAAAGTTAGTTAGGGCCACAGAATTGTTACTCAGGGACAGACACAGAATTGTTACTGAGGGCCACAGAACTGTTACTTAGGGCCACGGAAACGTTAGTTAGGGCCACAGAATTGTTACTATCAGGGACAGACACAGAATTGTTACTGAGGGCCACAGAATTGTTACTTAGGGCACAGAATTGTTACTAGGGGACAGACAGAATTGTTACGGAGTGCCAGAGAATTGTTACTTAGGGCCACAGAAAACGTTAGTTAGGGCCACAGAATTGTTACTCAGGACCAGACACAGAATTGTTACTGAGGGCCACAGAATTGTTAACTTAGGGCCACAGAAACGTTACTCAGGACACAGAATTGTTACTGAGGGCCACAGAACTGTTACTTAGGGCCACAGAAACGTTAGTTTAGGGCCACAGAATTGTTAACTCAGGGACAGACACAGAATTGTTACTGAGGGCCACAGAATTGTTACTTAGGGCCACAGAAACGTTACTCAGGGACACAGAATTGTTACTTGAGGGCCACAGAACCATTACTTAGGGCCACAGAATTGTTACTCAGGGACAGACACAGAATTGTTACTCAGGGACACAGAATTGTTACTCAGGGACACAGAATTGTTACTTAGGGCCACAGAACCGTTACTTAGGGCCACAGAAACGTTACTCAGGGACACAGAAATTGTTACTGAGGGCCAACATAAACCGTTACTTAGGGCCACATAATTGTTACTCAGGGACAGACACAGAATTGTTACTGAGGGACACAGAATTGTTACTGAGGGCCACAAACCATTACTTAGGGCCACAGAATTTTTACTCAGGACAGGGACACAGACCTTGTTACTGAGGGCCACAGAACCGTTACTTAGGGCCACAGAATTGTTACTCAGGGACACAGAATTGTTACTGAGGGGCCACAGAAACCGTTTACTTAGGGCCACAGAATTGTTACTCAGGGACAGACACAGATTGTTACTGAGGGACACAGAATTGTTACTGAGGGCCACAGAAACGTTAATCAGGGGACACAGAATTGTTACTGAGGGCCACACAGAACCGTTACTTAGGGCCACATAAAAGTTAATCAGGGCCACAGAATTGTTACTCTCAAAAAAGGGGACGACACAGAATTTGTTACTGAGGGCCACAGAACCGTTACTTAGAGGGCCACAGAATTGTTACTCACGGACAGGAACACAGAATTTTGTTTCTGAGGACACAGAATTGTACTGAGGGGCCACAGAACCGTTACTTAGGGCCACAGAAAAGCGATTAATCAGGGGACACAGAATTGTTACTGAGGGCCACAGAACGTTACTTAGGGCCACGTAAAGGTTAATCAGGGACAGACACAGAATTGTTACTGATGGGACACAGAAATTGTTACTGGAGGGACACAGAATTGTTACTGAGGGACACAGAATTTGTTACTGAGGGCCACAGGAACCGTTACTTAGGGCCACAGAATGTTTACTAAGGGACACAGAATAGAATGTTACTGAGGCCACAGAACCGTTACTTAGGGCCACAGAATTGTTACTTAGGGACACGATGAATTGTTACTGAGGGCCACAGAACCGTTAATTTAGGGCCACAGATTTGTTACTAGACTGGGACACCAGAATTGTTTACTGAGGCCACAAAGGAACTGTTACTTAGGAGCCACAGGGAATTGTTAACTTGGACAGACACATGAATTGTTACTGATGGGCCACAGAACCGTTACTTTAGGCGCCACAGAACCATTACTTAGGGCCACAGAACCATTACTATAGGGCCACAGAATTGTTACTCAGGGACACAGAATTGTTTACTGAGGGCCACAGAACTGTTACTTAGGGCCACAGAATTGTTACTCGGACAGGACACACAGAATTGTTACTCAGGGACACAGAATTGTTACTGAGGGCCACAGAACCGTTACTTAGGGCCGACAGAATTGTTACTCAGGGACACAGAATTGTTACTGAGGGCCACAGAACTGTTACTTAGGGCCACAGAATTGTTACTCAGGCCAACAGAATTGTTACTGAGGGCCACAGAACTGTTACTTAGGGCCACAGAAAGGTTACTCAGGGACACAAAAATTGTTACTGAGGGCCACAGAACCGTTACTTAGGGCCACATAATTGTTACTCAGTGGACATACTAGCAGGAATGTGTTACTGAGGGAGACACAGAATTGTTTACTGATTGCCGACAGTACCAGATACTTAGGGCCACAGAATTGGTTATCTCAGGGAACGGACACAAGAATTGCTTACTCAGGGACACAGAAATTTGTTTACTCCATGTACATCAGATATCGTTGAATTAATGATTAATGTCAGACAAAACATGCATAGGAGTGGCAGAGGAGGCTATGTTTTTAGGAGCGTTGAGCAGACTTGGCAGCAGGATGAAGGGGTCCGAGGCAGCACTATGCGCAGCCAGAAGGCCCAGTGCTCTCCGTTGTCCATCCAGCTTGTCGGACTCCGACCGTACAACTGCTCCTCCAAGTCGTCGATTGGTTCGGCTCTGTCGTATTCCTACTTCTTCATCAGAGTCACCTCTGAACACCTACAGCCAACTGTCGGTGGGTAACGTCATAACACACCGTGAGGTTGGCATGGCCCGGGGACCAAGCCCACTGAAATCAAGTTTCCACTACCAGCCCCAGTACATTGGTGTTCTCACACCAAGCGAAGTTAATCGCATGCTGTGGGCTCAGCCCACACTGTACAGTGAGGAAGGTAAGGAGCTAACAAGAGGGCGGGTCAGGAACGGAGGGAGACATCCGATTTTCACGCAGCCGCGAAGAAGATTAGTGGCGAGGAGAGTGGCTCGGTTAGCCGGTCTAGAGACAGGTATGTCTACTGCACAGACGCAGCCGAGGGGGATATAGTGAGGCGGAGACCCTACTTGATATGAGGAGGTTGATCGCCCATGGCAGCCACGTCGTCATCAAGGCAATTTACTTACACGCATCCATTCAGTGAAAGAGAGGTGGCAGCTTGGCAGCGAGCGAAAACAGTAGGTGGGTTGCCAAGTGAGACCTGCAGCAGGGTCGCTCAGTGTCAGTGGAGCAAACGGCACGGAGTAGAGCACCAGCTACACTGCAGCATAACCACCAATGCCAACGGTAAAAGGTGGGGTGCCGGTGTGCAGGGAGGAAGGAAGCAGTCGCCAGTGGGGGAGAAAACGGGGGAAAAGGGTTTTCCTATGGGGCGGTTTTTGGGAAATTTTTCAAAAAGCCCCCGGAGGGAAAAAAAAAGTACCCTTTATGTCGAAAATGTGGCCAAAAATTTCAAGCGTGGCCAGGGGGCCCATGGGGGGGGACTACAGGTTGCGGCAGCTTAGGGCAGCTTCGCCATTTGGGGGCCGGGGAAAAAACCGTGATAAAGTTAGGGGCGGTTCTGCCCCCCCGCCCCCCCCCATCACCCGCCCCGTTACTTGCCCCGTAACCGACGTCTATCGCCCCCCCCATCAGAGTCAAGGCTCCCAACACCTCTGCTGAGGGGGGGTTGTCGTCTTTGGGCTTTTCCGTCGTTCAGATGCTCCTTCACCTGTACCCCTTTAACGGTTTTCCGTCGGCATTTCTTTTTTTGGAACCCGGGTTTCCAAGGGGGAAAACCCGTTTGCGAGCCGCACCGACGGTGAAAAAGCTAAAACGTCCTCCTGCCCAATTTTGCTGGTGCTGCAGCCCCCTCCCTTTTCCCAAAGTGGTGGCCCTCGCCCTTTTCCGAGAAATGATGGCTTGGGGCTGCCCCCGGGGTGGAGAGTGCCAACCCTTTCTTTTCTTCCCCAAAAAAGGCAGTCCCGCATGCTTTTCACTGAAAGAGATGGGGGGAAGTTTTTGGAATGTCGGTCTCTCCCAAAAGTGAACGGCAGCGCCGACGGGGGGAGCTGTAACTACGGTCGGGGGACAGTACAGTCTTTCGGCCCAACGGGAGTGAACGGGGTTTCGCCCACAGCCGCCCCCAGAAAACTTGGACAGGTAAACCCCGCTTTTGCCTCCCCCTTTTTTGCACGCCCTTTGGGGCCCGGCCCAAAGATGTCTCCCTCTACCCCCCTCTTCTTCCGCCGTGTCCTCAGCGCCCCCCGTCCCAAAGTCCCATTACCCCGCCCGGGATATCACATGTGAAAGGGGACAACGGGGGCCGTGTGCTGCCCCTGGTAGCCTTGGCGAATGTAGTCCCCAACAGGGGGGAATTCTCAGTTTTAATAAACGAGAAATCGACAGTTTGGCTGTCCCCGCGCAAACTTAAAAATTGGGAAAACCATGTTGCCCGAAAAGGAAAAAAACTTGGTTTTTGGGCTCGGGAAAAAGGAAAAGGTTTGGTGCCATGCGCCAAGCATGGCTAACGTGTTAAATTGGTTGTAAAGCGGGTTCCAAAAAATCCCCAACCCAAATGAAAGACATCATTAAAAATTGTCACGTAAACTTTGAATGAATTTCACCCTTTTTCCTACCCCGCAAAAGCCCCCCTTCCTTTTGAGTGCAGGGGGCAGAAGGGGAATTGCCCCAGCATCGCCTGATCTGCGTTTTGCAAAAAGGTGGAATTAAAAACCCTAAAATGTTGGGACCGCCTTTACAAACCCGCGAAAGGGTCACCCAACGTTTTCCCTGATGTTACAAGAGGATTAAAGGTACCTACCCTGTGTAACTTAGATGTCAGCATTGGCAGCTCATGGTGACACCTGCCGCATTGTCAGGCCCTTTGAGGAGGCACACGCTATTCGTGAGTCGGAGGCCATATCGCGGATGAACGACGTAATTCTTGTTGCACGTCCTGGAAACAATGACTGTTAAAACATTGTGGTCTGGAGTGCGGTAGGACGTGGAGCAACAGATCTCAACGGCAATGAACCCTGTGGGGGAAGGAAAGGAAGAAGAGGAGGAGGTAGAGGTGGACAATTTGTTGCTCAGGATTATTGAGTGAATGGGGTGGTTTTTCCACTCGCGGACAGGAGTTGAGAGGGGGGAGGGCAGGAGCATTGGTGGGGAGGAAGGAGGGGGGGACCCAGGACGCAACGTGGCAGTATGATGTGGAGATGGAGGCAGGGAGTCCTCGCATTCATTGGCACAAATGGACCCATAGAATGCTCTGGTTGCTTGCGTAACGAATGACGAATAAAAACCCAATCAGACAGAGGGATGACTTTTGGCTGTCCCCCTTTTTGGGGCCCCTCGTCCCCGTTCAAAAATGGTGGCCTTTTTCACCCCTGTGAGAGGGAGGCCAAAAAAAAACGTAAAAAAACCCCCTTTTTGTAGTCATTTTGGTCTTCCCTTTTTTGCCCCAAAACGTCCTTTCCTTCGGGCCCACTGGGGGCCCCTGTGCGCTCGGTTCCGCGCCATGGCGCAGGGGGGGGGGGGGGGGTTTAGGAGAGTGGCAGTCCACCAGCAGCGGTCCCTCAGTCGGGCAGTCAAATGTTAAAGAAAGCTTTTTTTCCCCAAAGCGCAGTGGGGAAATACAAAAAACCCGCCCCAGCGCAGAAAAGGTGGACCTGGAGAAGGCCCTCAAACAACGGGTTGGGGCCCTATTTGGACAGCACCTCCCAAACCCGGGGGGTAGACCACCCCCTTGCTATGGGAAAACCAGAAACTTGCCCTTTTGGGCCCAAAACTAGGGGTTTTTTTCCCCTTAAAAAAGGGCTGTTTTTCCCCCGGCCAGTTAAGCGTGGCCCATGGGGAGCGCGTTTTTTGTGCGGCAGGGGGAATTGAAACTCCCCGGGGAAAAGACTGCCCAAACCCAAAGTTTTGGAGGGATTTCACGTTTGTGAAAATAAATTTGGCGGGGATTGTAATGGATTTTAAAACCCCCACCATTTCCCCTGCCCCCAAAAAACTAAATAAATCCGCCATAAAATCATGCCTAAAAAATGTGCCAATTTCAGGTCCCCCAACACACTGCGGGTTTTGTTCCATTTTTTGTCATGGGGTTTAGGGCAGATTGGGGCCCTTTCCCAAAGCTGCTCCCAGGCCCTAATTGCCATGGGCCCCTTTTTACCGCCCCCTCTTTGCTGCTTCCGGGTTTCCAAAAAGTTTTTAGCCATGTGCCACTTTCAGGTCTCATCAAAAATTGTTTGGTGTGTTCAATTTTTAAATTAGGGTCCCTGGAAGTTTGGGCCCCCCAATAGATGCTCCCGGGGCCCCCTAATTTGAAAATGGGCCCCCTTATATACCCCCTCCTCATGCTGCTGGCCAGGGCCCAGAGTTCTCATGGGCCCCTTTTACGGCCCCTCCCTTTGCGGTGTCCCCCAATGGGCCAACTTGCCATGTGAAAATTTCAGGTCTCCTCACCACTGCGGTTTTTGTTAAAATTTTTTGACATAGGGTGCGGGAAAGTTTAAAGGGCCCCTCCCATAGTGTTGCTGGGCCCCATAATTGCCCTTTGGGGCCCCCTATTTAGCCCCCTTCATGTGCTGCCAAGTCCAGAGTCGGGTTCTTGGGTCCCTGTACGGCCTAAAATTGCTGTGTTCCCCCCATCGCCAAAATTCCCTTGTGCCCCTTTCAGGTTTCCTCACACTGGGGTGTTTTTAATTTTTTTTTGAAATAGGGTGCTGGAGAATTACGGGCCTCCTATAGCTTTCCCGGCCCCTAATCTGCCTTTGGCCCCATATTCCCGCCTCCTTTGTGCTGCCAAGCCCAGAGTTGTCATGGGGTCCCTGTACGGCCTCCCCCATTGTGCTGTCCCCCTTCGCCACATTTCTGCCATGTGCCACTTTCAGGTCTCCTCACACTGCTGGGGGGTTTTTCCATTTTTTGCCCATAGGGTGTGGCAGTTTAGGGCCTCCCATAGCTGCTCCCAAGGCCCCAAATCTCCCAGGGGCCCCCCCGTCCCCGATCTCATTTGCTGCCGGGCCCCGTAATCTGTCTTTGGGAAAATGTTGTGCTTTTTGGCATATTCGCTCGTTCAGAGGCCCCCCTTTTCCTGCAAATATCTTCCCGGATTCTGTCAGCAGTTTTTTCGGAATTGGGTTTCCAAGAGACAACTGTTTGCGAGCACGCCCCCGAGGGTGCAAAAGCTAAAACGTTCCCCCTGCCCAAAGTTGTGCGGGCCAAAGGCTTTAATCTGTCATGCCCCCCTGTCCCGCCTCCTCTGCTGCTGCCAGGTCCAGAGTGTGTCAGGGGCCCCCCGTACCGACCCCCTCATGCTGCTGCCGGGCCACCCCCGTTTTGTTTGGGAAATTTGGTACCCCGCCCCCCCCCCCCCCCCCCCCCATGCTCCCTGCCGGGTCCAGAGGGGTGTCATGGGTCCCTGAAAGGCCTCCATTGCGGGTGAAAGGCCCTTTTAATTTTCCCCCCTTTGGGCCCCCCTTTTTACCGACTCCTCATGTGCTGCCGGGTTTCCAGAGTGTGTCATGGGCCCCTTTTAGGGCCCCTCCCATTGTGTTTTCTTATCCCCAAAAATTCTAAAACTGTCCCACTTTCGGTTCTAAACATGCTGGTGGTTTCCATTTTTGTCATAGGGTGCTGTATGGCCCCCATTGGCTGCCCCCCCACCGCAAAAAAGTGGCTCCCACTCGGGGGTTTTGGCCCCTTTTTTTCCCAAATGAGTGATGTGTGGGGTTTGATTTTTTTGATCGACGGCATCTTTCTGATGCATACTAAAGGGACATTTATTATTTCTTTTTCCCCAAAAGCCCTCCAAGGGCATTTAAATTAAAGGTACGTTTTTTGAAACTAATATTAATTTCTTCTGAAGCCTAGAAACCCCCCTTTTTTAAAATTAAAATTTTACAGGAAAAATTTTTTCGAAATCGAAGCAAAATTTTTCCACGAATTCGCCGGGGAAACGGGCGAATCGGAATTTTTTTAATTAAATTCGTCATTCTAATTTCAAATTAAACCCTTTCCTAAGTGAACATTAAATTTAAATCTTTATCTTAGAAAAATTTAGGGGCTTTTTTTGTACACTATTTTAACCCCTTTTTGTCCTCCCCACAGAACCCAAAAAGGAAAATTAAAGAGGCCCGGGGCTTGTGAAATTCCCGATCATTTTGGCCCAAATGTGAATGGCAAATGTGTGTATAGGGGGTTTTAAAATATATATTATATTTATATATTTATTTTATATATGCGGGGTGGGTTGGCATTTAAAAACCCCCCTGCCAAGGGGGTCGCCAAAATGTGACAGGTTTGCGGGGGAAATGGTTTAAATTCCCTTTCCATTTTTTTTGTGTAAACTTTAAAAAAAGTGGAAAAAAGTTTTTTGGTTATTTTACACAAAAAAAGTTTTTAAACCCAAAAGTTTAAATTAAAAAAAAAAAAATATAAATATAAAAATTTATTTATTTCAGGTAAATTATATAGCGCTGTCAATTTACACAGGCTTTACATATTGATATAGTAATTTTACATCAGTCCCTTTAACCCCTCAAGGGGCGTACAAAATTAAGGTCCCTTTAAATTTCCCCTTAAAAAATTCAAATACTAGGGGGCCCAAATTTTGACAGGATCCCAAATTAAAATCCAGCATGTCTTTGGGGTTAGGAGGAGGAAAGCGGAGTAAACCCCGCAGGCACAGGGGGGGAACATGCAAACTTCAGGGAGGTGTGCCCCCGGTTGGGATTTTTAAACCCAAAGACCCTTTTGTACTGCCAGGTGGGGAAATGCTTAACCCCAAAGCCACTGGGCTGCCCCCCTAATACAATGCCCGGTCAGGGGGAGGGGGTTTAAAAATACAAAGTCATATTTTATGTGAAAAATAACAAATTTTGAAAAAAATTGTTTTTCGGTTTTTTGTTTTTAAAAAAACAGTTTTTAAACAAAAAAGTTTATTTTGGGGTTTAAAGGATTGGGCTTTTGTTTTTTTTTTAGCCGGGGCTAAAAATATGTAAAAAAAAAAAAAAAGTTTTTGCACACAAAGCTCACACTAAAATCAGGGGGGGAATGACCCTTTGGGAAAATTGGTCACTGCCCGAGGGCCCCGGGGTCGTAGGGGGGGGGAAAAGAGGGTGCCCTTGGTACCTTTTTTCATAGGGGTTTTTTGAGTTTGGGGGAAGGGACAAAGGGGCCTGGGGGCCCCATGAGTTGTAAAATCCGCCCCTGATTAAATATAATATTTTTAATTATACTTTTTGTATTTCTTTCTTTGTGCATAAAACTTGTTTAAAAGGGGGGATGACAGGGGTTGTTTGTAGAATGGAGGGTTGTTTGGGAAAAAAAAACCTTAAAACCCAAAATGTAATCACACTAGAAAAGCAGATTTTATGTTTTTTGTTCAGAAAAAAACTTTGATTGGGTTTTGGTGCTTGTTTAAATTTTTTTAGCGGAAAAAAAGCACACTAAACCCTGGATCCCACTGGTGCATGGTCATGCGATTTTGGGCAAATTTTCCCAAAGTCACCCATTTTAAAAATTTTTTTTTTGCACTGTTTCAGTAATTTCGGTTTTGACTTAACATAACCCGTAGACAAATTCCCGGCATGAAGTCTTTTTGTTTTCAGGCAAGGGACAATTCAAATCGACTTAGCTGCGGCTTTTTCAATTGCTCTACTTAAAATGAAGTAGCAAAAATTTTAAAAATCACATTCAGTGTGAACCAGGGCCGGGAAAAGTTCCCCCAAATAGATTAGATTAAAGTTCGCATGGGAATTTTTCCCAAAAAACATAGGGGAGTTGATTTAATAAAACTAGAGAGTGAAAAATGTGGTGCAGCTGTCATGGAAGCCAATCCAGCTTCTAACTTCTGAGTGTTCAATCAAGGTTGACAAAAAATTAAGCTGCACCCTATATGTAAGAGACTGGTTCTGCTTTTAGAGGTTCCCCCCCCCCTCCTGAGCTGGGTTGAGTAGGTTTATGGGGAAACTGGAGGAGTATATTAACTAGGCTTGTGGGTGGAGGGTGAGATTATTATGATACAATATTAGATTATAATGGGGCAGAAGCTCAGACAGGGTGTCAGTCCTTATTAGTGGGATGGATGGAATGGTGGAAGGATGGGGGGAGGGATAAGGCAGATGATAAGAAGGTTTCCATGTTACAAAACATCCAGTGGAATCGGTACCATTGTATAAAATAAAAAATATGCACAATATGTGTGCACAAGGTGTCAATGAATTAAAGTGTTTGTTCACCAATGCTGAAGTGATGCCAAGTAAAATAGGTCAAGTTGAAGCTTTGGTGCTGAAGGGGAAAATATGATTTTTAAATTTGGGATTGTGAAACCGGGGTTTTAAAACTTACATGATGGGCCATTAATATCCCGGGGTATGTTTCTTTTGGAAAAGACGGGTAAATAGGAAAATGTGGTAGTGTTGTCTCTTTGTGAGAATTTATCTTTAGAGAGAGTGTGAAAGAAGGACCCTAGTGATTGGGGGTGTGATGAGGTTTAAAACATTTTGGGTTGGAAACTGCACATTGGGGTTGGGGGTTTCTACAAAAAGGGAATAAATTTGGGTTGGGTTTTAGGCCCCTAGTTGGGTTTAAAGAGGGGTGGAGCCCCAGCTCCTTGCACAGAAATTTAAAAAAACTGAAATGCTGGAACAGTGATAATAAAGGGGGGGGGAAATTTTAAATACTGGAAAAATTGACTGGAGGGAATGGGTTTTTGCAGGAAAGTTAAAAGGAAAACATTTAAAACTGCTAAGGCAATTGTATGGTAAATTTTATAGAGGCCCCCAACTGGATTGATGCTCTGCTTTGATCTGGTAATCTCAAAAACCAAGCAGAGCTTATTACAAATGTCCCATGTAAACGGATACATATGGGTAGCGGTGACACCATAACATGACATTTGTTTTATTGTTTGCTGTAAACAACAAGCACATACGGGAAAAATTAAAAAATGATCATATCAATTATAATTATAAATTAGAGATAGAGCGAATTATTCATCAAAATTCGATTCGCATGCTTCGCCGAGAATTTGCGGAATAAAATTCCGTGATTCGATGCGAATTTATTCGCTGCGAATTTAAACTTATTAAAAAGGGTTTCTAGGGCTTCAGATAGCTTTATATTAGTGCAGAACACTGTACAATTTAATTTTACAATGCCATTGAGAGTCTGCTGGGGGAAAGAGAAATAATACCTGTCAGTCAAGTTATGACCATGGGGCTCAGATGATGAGTGCCGTCGACTCTTAGAATCACCGCACACTTCACATCATGAGGGCAGTCTCGGGGGCCCAAAACCAGAGTGTGGCGAGCCACAGAGTCTGTGGCGGTGGAGGCAAAGCCAGCAATGGGTGGCCATCACCGCACCCTATGACAAAATCGGAAACCACCAGCAGTGTGAGGAGAATCTGGAAAGTGGCAACATGGCATAGAGAGTGGCGATGAGACAGCATCAATGTAGTGCCCCCCCCCCCCCCCCCCCCGCCGTACAGGGGGACCCATGACAACACTCCTGGACATGGCAGCAGCATAGGGAGGCGGTACACGTGGGGCCCATGGCAGAGTGCGCCGAAGCCGTAAGCAGCTAAATTGAAAGGCCATACATGAGGCCCTATGTTAAAAAAGTAACCCCCCAGCAGCGTGTGGGAAGACGACTATCAAGTGTCCAATTTGGCAGAGTTGGCGGCATCAGAAGCATGCATCAAATGAAGAAGAAGAGGATGATGAACGACGAAGAGAAGTAGGATTAAGAAGAAGAAGAATAAAAGAACGGAGGGATGAGGATGAAGAAGAGGAAGAAAAAGAAGAAGAGGATTGAGGAAGAAGAAAGAGAAGGAGGATGAGGAAGAAGAAAGAAGAAGAAGAGGATGAGGGAAGAAGAAGAAGAAGAAGAGAGAAGAAGGATGATGCGAAGAAGAAGAAGACGAATGAAGAAGAAGAGGATGAGGAAGAAGGAAGAAGGAAGAGGATGAGGAAGAAGAAGAGGAAGAAGAACGAAAGAATAAGAGGATGAGGAAAGAAGAGGAAGAAGAAGAAGAAGGAGAAGAGGATGAGGAAGAAGAGGATGAGGAGGATGAGGAAGAAGAAGAAGAAAGAGTGATGAGGAAGAAGAGGATGAGGAGTGAAGAAGAAGAAGATGGAGGATGAGGAAGAAGAAGAAGAAGATGAGAGGATGAGAGAAGAAGACAGAAGGAACGAAGATGATAGAAGAAGAAGAGGAAGAAGAGAAAGGAATGAGGAAGAAAGAGGATGTAGAAATGAAGAAGAAGAAGAAGAGGATGAGGCAAAAAAAAAGGAAGAAGAAGAAGAAGAAGAAGAAAGAGGAAAAAGAAGAAGAAGACGGGATGAGGAAGAAGAAGATGAAGAGGATGACGGAAGAAGAAGAGAAGAACGAGGATGATGAGAGGAAGAAGAAGGAAGAGGAGAGAGAAGAAGGTAGGAAGAGGAGGAAGTAGAAGAAGAGGAGGAAGATGAAGAAGAGGATGAGTGAAGAAGAAGGATGAAGATAGAGGATGAGGAAGAAAGAAGAGGATGAAGAAAGAAGATGAAGAGGAAGAGGAAGAGGATGATGAGAGAAGAAGAAGAAGAAGAAGAGATGAATGAGGAAGAAGAAGAAGAGGAAGAAGAAGAGGAAAAAGCAGAAGAGGGAAGAAGAAGAAGAAGAAGGATGAAGAAGAAGAAGACGAAGAGGATGAAGTAGAAAGAGGAAGTGGGATGAGGATAGAAGATGATAGCGGAAGAAGAAAGGATGAAGGAAGTAAGAAGAAGAAGAAGAGGATGAGGAAGAAGAGAAGGAAGAAGAAGATGATGAAGAAGAGGCGATGAAGAAGAGGAAAAGAAATAGGATGAGGTAGAAGAGGATGAGGAAGAAGAAGAAAGAAGAGGATGAGGAAGAAGGAGGACATGAGGAAGAAGAAGAAGATAGAAGAAGACGAGGATAGAGGAAGAGAGGATGAGGAAGAAGAAGAAGAACGAGGATGAGGAAGAAGAGGATGTAGGAAGAAGAGAAGAAGACAGAGGAGCGAGGAAGAAGAGAGGATGAGGAAGTAAGAAGATAGAAAGAAGAAGACAGAAGAGATGAGGAAGAAGATGAAGCGGATGAAGAGGATGAGGATGAAAGAAGAAGAAGAGAAAGAGAAGAGGATGAGGATTGAAGAAGAAGGAGTAGGAATGAAAATAAGACAAGAATTGGCTGTACAGCAAAAAGTGTATCTGCAGGAGAGCTCCGCACATCATCTGCACAGTTTATCTGACAGTATTCCTTTCACAATTACAGGAGCGGTTGAAACATTCGTAATCTATTGTGTTCCGAATTAAGAAACCATCTGTATCCTAAATGGAAAACAAAGTAGATACAATGTTTCAAAACGCTGTACAATGATGAAGGATCTGTCAGAGAACTGTCCGAAATAGGAGGGGGCGGGGATGCGTCACTTCGAGGGAGAAATATGACTTTGCTGCCGATGTTTAAAAGGGATGAATAATCGGTCTCGCGAATCGGGAGGGAAATTTCGATTCAGATGCATCCGAAGTTTGCTAATTTTTCGGTATTTCGGCGAGAGAATCGAATTTTTCCTAATATTCGAAACGAATTCCACTCCGCCACAGTTCGACTTCGCTCATCTCTAATTATAATGATATAACAGGTTATGGAAAATAAGGAAATACAGCGCCACAAAAAATTGAAAACTAATGAAATAGAAATTACACTAGGATAGCAGGACACCAACCCCAAACAAAAAATCAACATTCATGGAGTGTAGACAGAAATCATCAGAGTTGGGTGACTGGGGACAAATTGACGAAGGGCAAAATTTATTAAATACCTGATTTACAGATCTGTGGTTTACAAAGGAAAGCAATGGAGTGGAGCTCTTGATCCATATATGGGCACTGGGTATTGACACCGACTCCATGTTGATCCTACATTAGCTCACACAATACCTGATATGATCCCATAGTTAATTTAGGACATGTATAGAAGGTGAAATAGAGCTCACTGGAACGGGATGGCATACACACCACGGGTCCCTTAACTGGCTCCGCCGTCCTCCAATATAACGGTAATGACGGGTGCAGAGTTAGTTCCTCAGTGTTCTGGGGGTAACGTCATATGAGGCATCCTCCCACTATAACCGCGCATGCGTGGCTCTGAGATTAGCGCATCGCGGTCAATCAGTGGTGCGCTGTGCCCCTCGGACTATCAGCGGTGATCACCATCAACGGGCAAAGAGGTGCTGAAGCGATGTTGGCTCGGTTCATGTGATCAGCTGTGTCCAACATCACAGCTGATCGCATGTAAATAGGAAATTCCGGTTATATCTAGGATTTCTCTCCTCACAAAGCTGTCACGCTGAAAGCTCGTGAGGAGAGGAGAGACGGGTAACTGGCATTCCTCAAACGGGGTAGCAAGTTAGACAACTGATCATCATGGGCACTTGATGATCAGTGTGCCCTGAAGAATCACGTGTTAGCCCAGCAGTGCCACCTGTCAGTGTCCAGCCACCAATGCCAGCTGTCCAGTGCTCATTCACAGTGCCGGACTCTGCCGGTGCCCAACAGTCGCGCTCATCAATGCCACATATCAGTGGCGTCCTTACCTGTGCACAATCAATGCCAATATATCAGTGCCCATCTGAGAGCTGCTTTCAGTGGTCAGTCAGTGCCACTTAGTCAGTGCTGCACGCTCAATCAGTGCCTCTATTTCATGTGCCTGTGCAGTGCCTCCCTGTCAGATGCCACCTATCAGTGCCCCGTCAGTGCATGCCTATCAGCTGCCACCTAACAGTGCCAGTCAGTGGACACCTAACAGCTGGCCAGCAGTGCTTTGCCTATCAGTGCCACCATATCAGTGCAATATATGAGTGCTGCCTTTCAGTGCCCCATCAGTGATGCCTTTCAATGCCCCATCTAAAATTCGTGCCACCTACTAGTGCCTCCTCAATCAGATGCTCCTCCTAATCAGTGTCTCTATCAGTGCAGCTTATCAGTTGACCCATCACTGCAGCCTCATTTAGCGCACAATCAGTGAGAAGGATGGAAAAATCATTTATTTACAATATTTTTTTTTTTGTTTTTTTTATATTTTATTAATTTTTCATATTATTACAAAAATCCATAAGAAGAGACACAATACATATAAATATCCATACATTTCTACTCTGTCCCTTCTATTTACCTCTTTTCTATTCCCTTCCCTCCCTCCCCACCATTTCCCCTCTTCTCCCCCCCCTACCCTCTGCAAGATCTCAAACCTCTCTAGGCCCAGTAACTTCGGATAACTTCCTAGACTTAGAGTTTTCTATATTTCTCTTTCATTTCCGATTTTTCCCATTTTTCCCATCGTGAATAGTATATTTTCATCCTATCTTCCTGAATATGATAAGATTTTTCCATTCTGCTAATCTGGTTTACCCTATTGATCCAATCCTCCTCCGTTGGTATCTCAACCTTCCGCCAATACTTGGGGATCAACCCTTTTGCAGCACTTAAATAGTGCCATATACCTGATTCCTTATATTTATTCACTGTTGTTTCAACACTATGTAGGAGACAAATGGTTGGGTCTAGTCCTATGTCATTTCCAGTTATTTTTTTCTATTAATTTGACTATTGTCTTCCAGTAAACCTGAATTTTTGGACATTGCCACCATATGTGAAACATCGTGCCCTCTTCCCCACATCCTCTCCAACACATGTTTGAATTCTCCCCCCTCATCCTGTGCTCAGTGCTCGGTGTAATATGCCATCGTGTCAAACATTTATAGTTAATCTCAACATCTCTCATACTAACCATTCTCGTGAACCAGTCTAAATATCTTATTCTGTTGATCTTCATCTATCACCACCTCCATATCTCTTTCCCAATTTGTTATAAAAATTAACTTTGTGTCTGTGTCTAGTTCTGTGAGTATTCTATACATTTTTGTAACTCCGTGTTTCCCGTCTCTACGTGTTTCTAATAGCCTTTCAAACATGTTCCATTCCTTTTTTAATTCAAGGGTTTTGGGAGAGTTCCTATAAAACATTTTAATTGATGATATTTCCACTCATCTATTTTACTAAACATATCTCCTACCATCTCTTTTAATTCTCTAATTGTTCTCAATTCCCCCTCTACCAATACATCTCTCAGTTGGATATCTTCCTTTTTAATCCATCTCCCTGATATCTCATCTTTTCCCGGAGGGAAGAAATTCCGTGTTTGCAAGAGGCATTAATATAGAGTTGAATTCCCATTTCATGTGTTTATGTAAGTTGTCCCATATCCTTAAGACAGTTAAAGTGTAAGTGCTCTGTGCCCTCTTTGGTTCTCCTATAGTGTGCCTGGAACCCATATCATCTTGCTCAGATTAATTCCACTCATATCATTCTCTATTTTTTACCAACTTTTCCCCTTATGATTAAAAGTCCAATCATAAATTCTTGCTAAC
>CATNWA010001067.1:0-44947 GCA_951230385.1 Staurois parvus | reverse complement strand
CCTTATGTATTATACATGGAGATCATATCCCCCCTTATGTATTTATACATGGAGATCATATCCCCCCTTATGTATTATACATGGAGATCATATCCCCCTTATGTATTATACAGGGAGATCTTATCCCCCCCTTATTGTATTATAAATGGAGGATCATATCCCCTTATGGATTTAATACATGGAGCTATACCCCCCTTATGTAATATACATGGAGATCATATCCCCTCTTATGTATTAATACATGGAGATATATCCCCCTCTTATGTATTATAATCGCTCTCGGAGCGCTCGCTCGCACTCGCTGTACCCATTTTCTCACGCGTCCGCGCGCTCGCCGCTCGCTTCACTCCGCGCGCGTGTACTCCGTAGTGTGTCCTCATAGATTAGCGCGCTCATATCAGCGCATCATGTATCTGTTACGTTTAAATCCCACCCCGCCTGTATGTACTCACTGTCTCTTGGAGAATCATTATCCCCCCATTATGTATTATACTTGGAGATCATATCCCCCCCTTATGTACTATACCTGGAGATCATCTCCGCATTCCCTGGCTTATAGCATGGATAGATCATTTCCCCCCCCTTATGTATTATACATGGAGATCATACCCTCCTCCCCCCTTATGTATTAAATACATGGATTATTTATTATACGTGGAGATCATATCCCCCCTTATGTATTTTACGTGGAGATCATATCCCCCCTTATGTATTATACATGGAGATCATATCCCCCCTTATGTATTATACATAGAGATCATATCCCCCCCTTATGTATTATACATGGAGATCATATCCCCCCTTATGTATTATACATGGGAGATCATCTCCCCCTTATGTAGTATACATGGAGATCATATCCTCCCTTATGTATTATACATGGTGATCATATCCCCCCCCGTATATATTATACATGGAGATCATATCCCCCCTATGTATTTTACATGGAGATCATATCCCCCTTATGTATTTTACATGGAGATCATATCCCCCCTTATGTATTATACATGGAGATCATATCCCCCTTATGTATTATACGTGGAGATCATATCCCCCCTTATGTATTATACATAAAGATCATCCTCCCCCCTTATGTATTATACATGGTGATCATATCCCCCCTTATGTATTATACATGGAGATCATATCCCCCCTCATGTATTATACATGGAGATCATATCCCCCTTATGTATTATACATGGTGATCATAACCCCCCTTATGTATTATATGTGGAGCTCATATCCCACTTATGTATTATAAGTGGAGATCATATCCCCCCTTATGTATTATACATGGTGATCATATCCCCCCTTATGTATTATACATGGAGATCATATCCCCCCTTATGCATTATACATGGAGATCATATCCCCCTTATGTGTTATACATGGTGATCATAACCCCCCTTATGTATTATACATGGAGATCATATCCCCCCTTATGTATTATACATGGAGATCATATCCCCCCTTATGTATTATACATGGAGATATATCCCCCTTATGTATTATACATGGTGATCATAACCCCCCCTTATGTATTATACATGGAGATCATATCCCCCCTTATGTATTATTCATGGAGGTCATATCCCCCCTTATGTATTATACATGGAGATCATATCCCCTCTTATGTATTTATACATGGTAATCATATCCCCCCCTTTATGTATTATACATGGAGATCATATCCCCTTATGTATTATACATGGAGATCATATCCCCCCTTATGTATTATACATGGAGATTATATCCCCCTTATGTATTATACATGGTGATCATATCCCCCCTTATGTATTATACATGGAGATCTTATCCTCCCTTATGTATTATACATGGTGATCATATCCCCCCTTATGTATTATACATGGAGATCATATCCCCTCCTATGTATTATACATGGAGATTATATCCCCCTTATGTATTATACGTGGAGATCATATCCCCCCTTATGTATTATACATGGAGATCATATCCCCCTTATGTATTATACATGGAGATCATATCCCCCTTATGTATTATACATGGTGATCATATCCCCCCTTATGTATTATACATGGAGATCATATCCTCCCTTATGTATTATACATGGTGATCATATCCCCCCTTATATATTATACATGGAGATCATATCCCCCCTTATGTATTTTACATGGAGATCATATCCCCCTTATGTATTATACGTGGAGATCATATCCCCCTTATGTATTTTACATGGAGATCATATCCCCCTTATGTATTATACGTGGAGATCATATCCCCCCTTATGTATTTTACATGGAGATCATATCCCCCCTTATGTATTATACGTTGAGATCATATCCCCCTTATGTATTATACGTGGAGATCATATCCCCCTTATGTATTATACATGGAGATCATATCCCCCCTTATGTATTATACATGGAGATCATATCCCCCCCTTATGTATTATACATGGTGATCATATCCCCCCTTATGTATTATACATGGTGATCATATCCCCCCTTATGTATTATACATGGAGATCATATCCCCCCTTATGTATTTTACATGGAGATCATATCCCCCTTATGTATTATACGTGGAGATCCTATCCCGCCTTATGTATTTTACATGGAGATCATATCCCCCCTTATGTATTATACATGGAGATCATATCCCCCCCTTATGTATTATACATGGAGATCATATCCCTCCTTATGTATTATACATGGAGATCATATCCCCCTTATGTATTTTACATGGAGATCATATCCCCCCTTATGTATTATACATGGAGATCATATCCCCCTTATGTATTATACGTGGAGATCATACCCCCCCCTTATGTAATATACATGGAGATCATATCCCCCCTTATGTATTATACATGGAGATCATATTCCCCCTTATGTATTATACATGGTGATCATATCCCCCCTTATGTGTTATACATGGAGATCATAAAAAGATGTCCAAAGCCTTGACCTTGGCTTGGTATCAAGAGATCCCCAAACATTCCACTTCTTAATAGGTAATTTAACAGTACTGATTGGCATATTCAAGGCTTTAGACATCTTTTTATGTCCCTTTTCATCTTTATAAAGTTCCATTACCTTGCTGCGCAGGTCTTTTGATAGTTCTTTTCTGATCCCCATGGCTCAGTATCTAGCCTAGTCAGTGCTTCCACATAAGAGCTAACGAACTCATTGACTATTTATACACTGACACTAATTGCAATTTAAAAAGCCACAGATGTGGGACATTAACCTCTAATTGGCATTGTAACCTGTGTGTGTCACCTTGTGTGTCTGTACCAAGGCCAAACATTCCAGGGGAGGGAAACTTTTGATCTGGGGGCGGAGACTTCTGATTCGGGCCATTTGGGTGATTTCTGTTATCATTATGATTTAAAAAGGAGCTAAACAACTATTTGATAATAAATGGCTTCATATGATCATCATCCTTCAATAAAAGAGCATTTTGTGACATGATCAGTCATATTTTCAATATCAATGCCAAAAGTTCACAATTTCGGTCAGGGTGTGTAAACTTTTGAGCACAAAAACTTGCTTAAAAAAACATTTGCAATAACAGGGACGTCAATGTTTATGGAATACCAGTAGGCAAACATTGAGAACATTTTGAGAAGAAAAATCATTAAAAAAAATGACAATAAACAGAAAAAAACCACCATGAACAGAGATTGTAGTTAAAAAACAGTTTTTCATTAGACAATCTCTCAGGAGCCGTGTAACATGTTGGCTATCGATTAATATGAAAGTTCTGAGCTTAACCTCCTCGGCGGTATGATTCTTTCCGATTTTTTGTGCTGAAAGCGGTACATTTTTTTGCATGGAAATATGTAGTTTTATATTGTAGGCTGTAATTTTTAGGAATAACTCACTGAAATCTGTCCGAACAAGAGTCTAGTAAACATCCCGGGTATGATAAAACTTGAAACACGAAATCATAAATTATAATTTAATAAATAATCATAAAAAATAATAATATAATAATAATAAAGTTAATGCAATAATATAATCAAACCAAAAACACTGACATTTGAAATACAGAGGCAAATTCACACATCGCTGAGCAAAGTCGCAAAATCGTGTCTGATGACAAATTTCCCCCACGAATCATTATCACTCAATTCTGCAAGTGGTTTTCTAATTTACTATCGCTGTTCTCTAGCCGGTCTAAAACCGCTTTTGACCTAAAGGGACGCTTTTTGGACGCCATGGACTTTTCTAAGTTTCCAGGTAGACAGAACACTCAAAATGTAGGCAGGGAGCCGGACAAAGCAGTAGGGACAAAATGTATGTGAAATGGGTTGAAACAGCAATGACAACAAAAATGAAATTTTTTAAAAATTTCAAATTTCCCACCGTCCCGCCGTACGTCCCGACATCACAGGGACCGGAACACAGAAGCTGGATGTCGGCATCGGCCGGAGGAGATGGCCGGGGACGCTGCAGGGGACACATTGCAGGAGCGAAGGACAAGGTAAGTGCTGCAGGGACCCCCTGAGCAACGCCGCATGGTAAGCCCGAGTGTAGCTCTGGGGTTACCGCTCTTGGTATTGAAATTTTACCCCGAGCTACACTCGGGAATACCGCTAAGGAGGTTAAGCAATACGCTGTAATGGATAGCAAACTTAAAGCTGCAAGCTTTCAGAAGATGTTAGGTTCCTTTTCAGGGGTAATGCCTGAGGAAGGTACCCAATGTGTTCTAAAAGCTTGCATCTTTAATTACTTACATTATGTTATTTACCATTGCCCTGAGACTAAAAGTTTGGGAAATTTGAGTCACCAGAACAGGAATAGAAGAGATATCTTCCAATGATCATATTTATTTCAGTGTCAGCTATGGAGAGATATAGCCCTAGACCAGAAATAGAGAAAACTCTCCTTAATGGGTCACAGACAGCAGTCTTATTTTGCAATCTTTGTACAATCTCCGTTAAATGTAATGAACTATATCATAAAAACCTAAGCAATCTACTCACTGTGTCAAATGTGTCAAATAGAGGTAGGCCCTCACACTACACAGTACATATAAAAAGAGATTGTACAATCAGACTGTATAGTGTACTGTCAATTTGCACAGGAAGTGTGCTTACAGGAGGGTTCTCATCAGTGTGCTCCTGCTTTATCAATGTACAGTTGCAGCAGGCCAATGCATGTCCTGGACCAAGCTTCCTTTCTGCAATGTGGTCCTAGGTCTGGGACCTGGCTGTGCTTTCTGGCTAAGGTGTGAAAACACAAGGCTGGCTGAACAGAGCTTCCAATCATTTAATAAGTAAAATACTCACGTTATTAGTGGTCCCCCCAGATAGGACCCACTAGCAGATGGTAATGATGACAGCAGCACAGATAATGATGATGAGTTGGTTCTACCTGCCTGTATAGAGGCTGTCAGCACACCAAACTACAGTCCAACACACACACTGACAAAAGAAATAGTCTAGGGGAATGTATTTTCTTCATTTATTGCTAAACTGGAATAATGGCAAAGGGTGCCGGGTATGGGATACTCCAGACTGTGAAGTTTATTAGGAGGACTCTCTTCTCTGTGCTTGACTTCTTACAGGCAAATCTTCTGCTAGACTTCAGAATACAATTCCTTTCAAAAGGAATTGTAACTAAGGGAAGGCCAGAATTAGGGACCCATTGAAGAACTACTTGGCTTTGATATCCCAAAAGTACTCAGCCACCAGGATCTTCAGGAACAGTCAGTACTTACAAGGCCACTTATGCCCATTTATCTTCCTCCAGATGCCATCTAGTGAGGTCTTGCAGACTGGATCCTTCAGGTGAAGACTCTGGGTGTTGGCGATAACTGTAGGTGCAGGCACCCCCAGCTCTGACACAGCTGGGGGACCTCAATAAACAGCAACTAGGTTTAGTAGAACATTCTACAGGGGGTGGGGGGTAGCCATCACCAACCCAGACAAGTGGAATCCCTTTAACTAGAAGACCCTGCTGTTCTAGATTTCCTACTATTTATTAGTCTCTCCAGCCACCTACTGGGCCACTTCTCCCAGGGATTGCCTGTTGCTCAATAAATGTTAATAATAAATATTACGCTACCTATTTGAATAGTAAAACGTGCAGCCTGTCAGACCTAGAACAGTCCAAAGAAATCAACAGCTGGTCCAATGACTAAAGAGGAGCAACATTTACCTAATACCCAAACAGCCTATCTAATATGGCTCTACAAATACACTATATTGCCAAAAGTATTGGTCGGCCTGCCTTTACACACACATGAACTTTAATGGCATCCCAGTCTTAGTCCGTAGGGCTCAATATTGAGTTGGCCCACCCTTGCAGCTATAACAGCTTCAACTCTTCTGGGAAGGCCGTCCACAAGGTTTAGGAGGGTGTCTATGGGAAGGTCTGACCATTCTTCCAGCAGTGCATTTGTGAGGTCAGGTACTGATGTCGGACGAGAAGGCCTGCTCTCGCAGTCTCTTCTCTAATTCATCCCAAAGGTGTTCTATGGGGTTGAGGTCAGGACTCTGTGCAGGCCAGTCAAGTTCCTCCACCCCAAACTCGCTTATCCATGTCTTTATGGACCTTGCTTTGTGCACTGGTGAGCAGTCATGTTGGAACAGGAAGGGGCCATCCCCAAACTGTTCCCACAACGTTGGGAGCATAAAATTGTCTAAGATGTCTTGGTATGCTGACGCCCTAAGAGTTCTCTTCACTGGAACTAAGGGGCTAAGCCCAACCCCTGAAAAACAACCCCACACCATAATCCCCCCGCCACCAAACTTTACACTTGGCACAATGCAGTCAGGCAAGTACCAATCCCCTGGCAACCATTAAACCCAGACATGTCTATCGGATTGCCAGACAGAGAAGCTGGAGAACATGTCTCCACTGCTCTAGAGTCCAGTGGTGGCGTGCTTTACACCACTGCATCCGACGCTTTGCATTGCACTTGGTGATGTAAGGCTTGGATGCAGCTGCTCGGCCATGGCAACCCATTCCATGAAGCTCTCTACACACTGTTGTTGTGCTCATCTGACGGCCACACCAAGTTCAGAGGTCTTTAGCTATTGACTCTGCAGATAGTTGCCGACTTTAGTGCACTGTGCACTTCAGCATGCCGCTGACCCCGCTCTCTCATCCGCTTCGTGGCTGAGTTGCTGTTGTTCCCAGTTGCTTCCACTTTGTTATAGTACCACTAATAATTTAGCGTGGAATATTTAATAGCCAGGAAATTTCACGGATGGACTTATTGCACAGGTGGCAACCTATCATGGTACCATGCTTGAATTCACTGAGCTCCTGGGAGCTACCCATTCTTTCACAAATGTTTGTAGAAACAGTCTACATGCCTCTGTGCTTGATTTTATTAACCTGTGGACATGGAGGTGATTAGAATACCTGAATCCAATGAGTTGGAGAGGTGTCCCAATACTTTTGGCACTATAGTGTATATGTCAATCAACCTAGCCTATAGAGTTCAACTTTACTATTCAGTGATCATGGAGAGATAAATGGTTCCAACAGCATCTGTGGTCCAGCGTTAACTTCCATGAAAGGGGATTATCGGAGTATCGAAAAATGTAAAATAACATGTTAGCCTCAGCACACATTATTCAATCACTTCAATTTTTATTTCAAACCTATTACACCTATGCTGCATTTAAATCAATTTTGCTGAAAATATCCCCTAGCAGCCTGAACCTCAGGCCAGTTCAGGTCCGTGGAGAATTAGAAAGAAAAAAAGAGAGATAGATTTATCTAGTAACAAGTAACACCTCAGGAAAAAAGAAACAGGCTTTTTAATTGCTTTGTGCTCTTCATAATTGAAGGCAGGCACCTTCTCGAGGCATTCACTGCCAAGAGGAGTGTGACTTCACTTGGCCCTGCTTAATTAATCCTGTGATACAAACCTTCTGGCTGCAATTTTCACATTTCTGTCTCTTTTTAGAGGTGATAATAAAACTAAAAATTTATGTTGGTTACTGTATGTCTCTAGCTGTGCCAGCAGAACACAAATAAAGCCATATGGAAGACGGAGGTCTTTCTGAATTCTTGTTTGGTGGAGTTTTTTTTTTTTAGTTATTAACTACAAAGCTTTCAGCATTCTTTATGTTAACTTTGGGAAAACAAATTGGTGTTTAAATACAAAGGTTAGGATTGATTCGTTTGTCAATTTTTCCCATTTTATTTGACTTTACCCTTCTGAGATGGTTGAAACCACAGCTATTATAAGTACTCTGCTTTCAGCTTCTACAGGATAAACTTTGACGTAATATTTAGTGCAGTTATACCTTATCACTCACCAGCATTCCCTTAGATTTTATATTTATTGAAGAGGTCTCACCCGAAACATTTCTGTAGTACCTTGTCTTATTTTGATAGGTGCTGAGGATGCTGAGCTAGCAGGGTGAGCAGCGCAACCCTCTCCCACCACCGCTGCTCAACAATGCTGCTGGTCTTTGGCACCAGGTCCTTTCCTGAGACCAGTGCTTTGGGGGAAGTGTTAGCCTGACTGTCTCTAGTTGTGCCAGCAAATCACAAATAAAGCCATATGGAAAATGGAGGTCTGTCTGAATTCTTGTTTGGGGGAGTTTTCCTTTGTTTTAGTTAATAACTACAAAACTTTGAGCATTCTTCACATTAACTTTAAGAAAAGAAATCTGAACTTATATACAAAGGTTAAGATTGGCTACTTTGTAAATTTTTCCCCATTTTGTTCCATTGACCTTGTTTGGTGGTTGAAACCACAGCTTTTAAAAGTGCTTAACTTTCATATTCTACAGGATAACTGTACAGTAACTCTTTGTGCAGTTACATTTTATGACACATCAGTATCTCCTCATATTTTATATCCAATGAAGACGTCTCACCACAAACAGTTCTGTACCAGCATCTATTTTTTTTTGTGGGGCTGAGGGATGCAAGTAGCTGGTCTCACCTAGGGCTCAAAATAGTCTAGCACTGGTTCTGGTCACTAGTATCACCTGTGGTCTCTCTGGAGCTGATCTTTTTACCAATAATAATTTACTATGTCTTGTTCTTCACTGTGACTCTGGAGGTAACCATCTCTAACTCACATCTTCAACCTCTCACTCTCCATGGGCACCTTTCCCTCCCCACTCAAACATGCACTGGTTACCCCCATTCTCAAAAAAAACATAGCTGGACCCCACCTGTTTGAATAACTTAAGACCCATCTCTCTGCTCCCGTTTGCCTCCAAGCTTCTCGAGCTCCTTGTTCACAACCGTATGAACTGCTACCTCACCGACAACAACCTTCTTGATCCCCGACAGTCTGGCTTCCGTCGACAACATTCCACAGTAACAGCCCTACTAAAACTCACTAATGACCTACTAACTGCTAAAACCAACGGTCATTATTCCATACTCATCCCAACCAACAGCCATTACTCTATACTCATACTCCTTGACCTTTCCTCTGCCTTTGACACAGTCAACCACCCGCTCCTCCTCAGTAAACTCCACTCCATTGGCCTCCGTGACTCTGCTCTCTCCTGGTTCTCCTCTTACCTTTCTCAGCGCACTTTCAGTGTCACATACAACTCCTCCTCCTCCGCTCCTCTTCCCCTTTCTGTTGGGATACCCCAAGGTTCTGTTCTTGGGCCCCTCCTTTTCTCTCTCTATACCTCCTCCCTGGGCCAACTGATAACCTCTCCCATGGCTACCAATACCACCTCTATGCTGATGACACCCAGATCTATCTCTCCACTCCACAGCTCACCCCCTCAATCTCCTCACGCATCACAAATCTACTAAGCGACATATCAGCATGGATGTCACATCACTACCTTAAACTCAATCTTTCAAAAACTGAGCTTGTAATATTTCCTCCTCCCCGATCCCCCACTCACGACTTTACCATTAAGATCAACAGCACAACCATTGGTCCTTCCCCTCGTGCTAGGGTGCTAGGCGTAATCCAAGACTCTGACCTTTTCTTTGGGCCCCACATCCACTGACTGGCTAATTCCTGCCACCTCAACCTCCGGAACATTTCCAAAATCCGACCCTTCCTGACCAATGACACCACAAAACAACTTATCCATGCCTTGGTTATATCCTGCATTGATTACTGCAACTCCCTCCTCACTGGTCTACCGTTACACAGCCTATCCCCCCTTCAGTCTATTATGAATGCTGCTGCTAGACTCATACACCTTACCAACCGATCAGCGACTGCTGCTCCTCTGTGCCAATCCCTCCACTGGCTTCCACTAACCCAACGTCTAAAATTCTAAATACTAACCACAGCTCACCAAGCCATCCACAACACTGCCCCTAGCTACATCACCAACCTCATCCACAAATACTGCCCAAACTACCTACTCCGCTCCTCCCATGATATCCTCCTCTCTAGCTCCCTCATCACCTCCTCCCACGCTCACCTCCAGGACTTCTCCAGAGCCTCTCCCATCCTCTGGAACTCCATACCACAGCATGTCCGGTCAGCCCCCACCCTGTCTGCCTTTAGGTGATCTTTGAAAACCCACTTCTTCAGGGAAGCCTACCCCACCTCCACCTAAGAACTGTACTTGAATCACCTCCACCAGATCATCCCCCCGCAGCTATCACCTTTTGTATCACCTCCCCTTTCCTTTAGGTACCAGGGGCATCTCATGGGGCCCCCTACTGACCCCAGGCCCTCGGGCAGTGCCCGAGTTTCCAAATGGTCAGTCCGCCCCTGAGCAGTACAGTAGTGACATCACCACATCTCACTCTAAATCTCCTGAGACTAGTGGTAAGAGGCAGCAGTGCCTTAGATCTCACAAAGCAGATATGCAGCTATGAGGCTCTAGGTACCAACTTGCCTAAGCATAAGCCCAATCTTGGTGAAATGTGTCATGGGCTTCTGAAGGGCATGAACCAAGGCAGGGACTGTGTTGCAGCCTAGAATAAATACTACGGTGTGATTTTAGAGAGTGCTGCTCTGCATTTTTTACATGATATAAGTTTATAAACTGATCCTTTTTTTAATATTTGTTTAAAATCTTTGGGACATATTTATATAGCAGTAAATGTAACTTTCACCAAATATTCACTGGCAGTGATGGCACTGTCATTTAAAATGTTTAGACAAGGACGATTCACTTGCAGTGAATGTTTGGTGACTAATGGAGTTACTTCATAATAAATATACCAGTTTATTTTACATGTAAACATGTAATATATAGTGCATACGTAATACTGAACAAAATATTTTTACCTTTAGGCTCCGTTCTCACCTATGCGTATTTTAATGTTTTTTGCTTTTTGCAGAAATGCACTACAATTCATTTACATGGCTTCCTATTGGAACATGTTCACATCTAGGCTTTTTTGAGCTGCTGCGTTTTTGGAAAGGGTCAGGGACTTTTTTTAAAAGCAACAAATAGCGTTTTCGCTACAATAGAATTCAATGGAGAAGCTGCTGAAATGCATGGTAGTGTGTTTTTTCCCTGTTTTTTTTTGCCAGATTTTACATTTTTATTCTGGCCAGCAACAAAAAAAATTCCACTTTAATCGAAAAAAAAAAAAAAATGAACAAAACGTGTCAAAAACACCTCACAAACGCATCAAAAACGCGTGTAAAAAAACACAAAAGCACTGCAAAACGGACAAAAAGCAAACTGCATAGGTGTGAATGGAGCAAAAGACTCAATGACTGAAACTTTGTGGGGTTATAAAAACAGGACGGGCAAGGAAGGGGATGAAAGGTAGAGGAGTCATTGCTCTGACTCACTTAAGATGATTTATTAAAGGCAAATAGGTGGTTTACTTTGCTAAGGAATTTGCAGCTTGCAAAAGAAGTTGCCCCAGAGCTTAGAGAATGTAATAAAGAATATCCAATCACATGCAAGGAAAAATGGATGAGCACTAAGTTCTGGGGCAAATTCCTTTGCAAAAAGAGCAGTTTTTTTTTGCCTTTAGTAAATCAACACCATTAGGTGGTGTGTATAAATTGTAGACCTGTATACCTGTGAAAAAGGAGTCAATGGAGTTGATTTGGTAAGGGCATAGGGGCGGTTGACCATTTGGAAACTCGGGCACTGCCCGGGGGCCTGGGGTCAGTAGGGGGCCCCTTGAGATGTCCCTGGTACCTTTTTCATAGGCTTTTTTGAGTTTGGGCAAGGACACAGGGGCCCCATGATCCCCTATTGCCCAGGGGCCCCATGAGTTATCAGTCCGCCCTGGGTAAGGCCAAATAGGCTGCTCACTTTGCAAAGGGAATTTTCCCTGGAGCTTACTGTATAAGGTGAAGCTCTGTTGACTTCCATCATTCAATCATGTGCATGCGATTGGGTATTCTTTGTAAAGTGAAAATTCATCACATTCACTAAGCTCTGGAGCAAATTCCCATACAAAGTGCAACTTCCCTTACAAAGCGCACAACCTATTTGCCTTTAGTAAATCAACCCCTATGGCTCCTCTTGGTTGCTGGATATACACAACTGAAATTTCATATTTAAAAAAAAAAAAAAATATATATATATATATATATATATATATATATTTTTAACCCCGTCTACTCCTCTCTTTACCAATCACATCATCCACCCCCCATCTCCCATCCTCATTGTTGCAATAACATAAAATGATGCAGCTTTGTACATGTATGTCTCCAGCCTGTAAATTCCTACCTAAAATTTTGCAAGCACATGGCTGTATAAGACATATTGAGGGGGATTTACTAAACTGGTGCGAACAGAATCTGGTGCAGCTGTGCATGGTAGCCAATCAGCTTCCTGGTTTTATTGTCAAAGCTACATTGAACAAGATGAAGTTAGAAGCTGATTGGATACTATGCACAACTGCACCACATTCTGAGCGCCCCAGTTATTGTAAATCTCCCCCAATACAATGTCAATATATTTTTTTCACATTAACATGGCTTGAAATATACTTCTAATATTTCTAAATAAAAATATTGAACAAGAAATATTTTGTAAATTAAATTTTTTTAGTTGCCAACACAAAAAAGAGTGTAGGTAACAACACTATAAATTAATTGTAAGAAATTAACATTTCTCATTAAAAAGAGCATGTGATGTGTTCATACACTTCTCAAAAAAATTAAAGGAACACTACTTAATCAGAGTCAAGCATCAAGTCAGTGAAAGTCCTGGGATATTGATCTGGTCAGTTAAGTAGCAGAGGGGGCTGTTAATCAGTTTCAGCTGCTTTGGTGTTAATGAGATTAAAAACAGGTAACAATGAGATGACCCCCAAAACAGGAATGGTTTTACAGGTGGAGGCCACTGACATTGGCTTCCCTACTCATGTATTCTGGCTGTTTTTCACTAGTCTTGCATTTGGCTATGGTCAGTCTCACTACTGATAGCATGAGGCGATACCGCTAACCTACCGAGGTTGCACAAGCAGTCCAACTCCTCCAGGATGGTACATCAATACGCATGCTATTGCCAGAAGGTTTGCTGTGTCTCCCAGCACAGTCTCTAGAACATGGAGGAGATTCCAGGAGACAGTCAGTTACTCTAGGAGAGCTGGACTGGGCTGTAGAAGGTCCTTAACCCATCAGCAGGACCGGTATCTGCTCCTTTGTGCAAGGAGGAACAGGATGAGCACTGCCAGAGCCCTACAAAATGACCTCCAGCAGGCCACTGGTGTGAATGTCTCTGACCAAACAATCAGAAACAGACTTCATGAGGGTGGCCTGAGGGTCCGACGTCCTCTAATGGGCCCTGCGCTCACTGCCCGGCACCATAGAGCTCGATTGACATTTGCCATTGAACACCAGAATTGGCAGGTCTGCCACTGGCGCCCTGTGCTTTTCACAGATGACAGCAGGTTCACCCTGAGCACATGTGACAGACATGAAAGGGTCTGGAGAAGCCGTGGAGAACGTTATGCTGCCTGCAACATTTTTCAGCATGAACATTTTGGTGGGGGGTCATTGATGGTCTGGGGAGGCATATCCATGGAGGGACACACAGACCTCTACAGGCTAGACAATGGCACCCTGACTGCCATTAGGTATCGGGATGAAATCCTTGGACCCATTGTCAGACCCTACGCTGGTGCAGTGGGTCCTGCGTTCCTCCTGGTGCAGACAATGCCGGCCTCATGTGGGGAGAGTATGCAGGCAGTTCCTGGAGGATGAAGGAATTGATACCATTAAATGGCCCTCACGCTCGCCTGACCTAAATCCAATAGTACATCTCTGAGATATCATGTTCCGGTCCATCCGACACCGCCAGGTTTCACCTCAGACTCTCCAGGAGCTCAGTGACGCCCTGGTCCAGATCTGGGAGGAAAGAAGTCCATTAGCAACTCACATGAAGTAAAATGAAATATGCTTATCCTAATTCTTAAAGGGATTTCCAGAGGAATTATCACAGTGGATGCACTAACTGTATTCTGAATGATGACACCTGTAATGAAGTGTGCAGATGATAACATGCAAACCAGCCATTGGTGCATCTGCAGCTGGGGGGAGGAGGCGTCCCAGGATTCCAAAATGGAGCCACTGCTGTGGGGGTGGAGTGTGGTAGCTTGGGTAACCAGGCAGTTTCAGAACAGGAAGCAGCATGTTTGGATCGATGGAGTGCGAGCGAAGACCGAATGTTGCAAAACAGTAAGTGAAGTCGTAGGTTGGCGTGGCTATGAGTTTCGAGGCCCATGCCTCTTTTTCAAGTCAGCTGGTTTGAAAGAGAGGTGAGTGTAGGCAGATGAAGTGGCAAAGTTCCCCTTTAGGTGGGATCCCTCCCTTTGAGGAAGGAGTGGTAGGGAGTCCCATTAGGAGGAGAGTACTGATAATGGGGACAGTTGGGCCAGGAAGCTGGGACATTCAGGATTTTGCAAGGTCCCCTAAGGGACAGAAGAAGAGAGAGGTAAAGCAGTCTAAGGACTTTGGCCCTAGTGCAGATGTCTCCCTCATGTCGGCTAGCATGAATTAGATGGTCACTGATGGAATCTATTGCTTAGTCCTTATGTGAAGAGCCATGCCTTGAATATATTGACTGTATCTGATTGCACTACATTTAGTAAAGAAGTTACATTACACCATGGCTTTAGAGTTGCATTCATTTGGCCAGCATCTCAGCATGTGGAGAGCAAGAGTAAGTTCTGCTGGTGTCCCCTGGATGTCGGGCCTAGAAAAGGTGAGTCAGCATCTGGAGCCCTTGGGAGTAAGGGGGTGAAGCGCACAGTCATGGGGGTGGATTGGGATCGTTCTCCACCCACCACCCACAAAGACAAAGAAACGCATTACCCAGAAGGTCAGTGTCACATTGGGGGTTCACTCAGCTATCTGCTTAGGCGATGTGTGAGGCAGCCCGACATCTGCCAACACGTGGACTTCGAAATGCGTAGACATGTGAAATATTGAACTGCAGAACTCCATGCAAATATAGACACATGGGAACATTTATGTTTAACTCATTATAGGTTTTAAGTTACTATAGTAGCATTGCAGTTATTATTTTATGTGATTGTTTCCACTTTTACAATCTTCCATTTTTTTTATTTTATTACATTTTGACATTTTTAGTTTAGTCAATAGAGGGAGCCCTTAGTGGCAGTGGATATCAGCAGTGAAAGCAGCAGAGATGTGTCTATTGAATTTATTTCTATCGCAACACTATTACTCTTTTGATTATTTTGTTTTAGTTTCCCATTTTTGCCTTTTTTTGTAATTGCAAGTTTTGTTTTCAACTTTGAATAGCCATTTTTTTTAGTTTGCTAACCTAGCTTTTTAATTGGCCTTTTAGGTATTTTTTCTGTAAATAGATGGAAAAAGGTTGTCTGGATTTAAAATCTAGCAATGACAAGAGCTGAAAGCCAAATTCATTTCATAGCTCCCTTTTAAATGATCTCAGTTGTCTTCTGTAGTGCACAGAGAGCTCAGTGTAACTGGAATCAGAAGAAGCTGGAGTACAATAGAGGGGTATAATGGAGGCCCACTCAAACACCATTCATGAAAAGAGAAATTATATCTTGTCCTCTTGTTTCTCACAACACAATTGGCTCAGCAGGTGATGGTGACAAGGTTAAAACGCTGGAGACATCATTGTAAATACACAACTGGTGAAAAATGCTCTGCTGGTGGACTGGTCCGATATATTCATAAATGTGGGTACAATAACCATGAATTGATTTTTTTTTTTTTTTATTATTAGTAGATGGATGCTGAAAGTCAGAGGTCTGACGATAAGAATGTTCTTTTTTACAGAACCCGTGGTAAGGTGTGATATGGTAGAGAGAAGTTTTGTCAATTGATTTAATTAGCTTATAGCTTATTTAACTAACATATTAACTGCAACAAAATTCATTTGGTAATTTGTCTTTCAAAATGTTTAGGGCCTATTCACACCTATCAGTTGTGGTGAATTGCAACCAGGGCTGGTGCTAGACTATTTTGCACCCTAGGCAAGACCAGCAACTTGCACCCTCCTCCTGAAAAAAAAAAATTTAATGAAAAACAGTAGAAAATATCAAAACAAAAAAACATGAAGCTGCTAAATTTATTTAATTTGCAATAATAAGTGCCATACAATGCCATCATCATATTAAAAACAAAATTGTTTTAACCACATATAAATTATATAAAAAAAAAGAGACAGAGTTACAAAACTCAACAGTGATCAGCAGCCACCAGACAGCTTGTTGTAATAAGGCACTGAGTCTGAGAGGAACACTGGAAGAAGTAGCAGCTCAGCTGCTACACTGGCCCCAGACACCTTGCATCTTCCTCTGTCCTTTCTTCCTTCCCTCCGTCACCCCTCCCAATCAGCATCTGCTCCCCTCACCCCGATCATTGTCCGCCCCCATCCTCCTCCTGTCACCTCCATGACCTGCTATCCTCCTAGGCTCAGCTCTCTGATGGCTCCTGCCAAGGTGTGGAGTCCAGGCAGCGTCTCTCAGTGAGGACAGGTGGCCTCCCAGCACTACACTGCTTCCTTCTCATACACATTGGGCCCCGATCATCCTACTCACATAGGGTTAACCCTGTAACCAGAGCACACCCCGCCTATTGATTGGCTCCAGCTGTGTAGAAGGCAGAGTCAGCACTGGATACAACCCATTTGGTCATTAGCAAGTTACCTTTTTGCAGCTGGAGGATTGTGTATGCCAGTGTGTGTACTGGAGATGTGTGTGTACGGACCAATCCTCCGGTCAGAGACTGCCGATTGCCTGGGCTAATGCCATCACTTCCCATCCTAGGGGATGTCGACACTTCACTGCTACATGGAATACTGTGGACAGGCTGTGAGACAATTGTGCAGAGTAAAGATATCATCATTCCCTCATAATTTCCTGTATATGAGAAAAGAGGGAATCTGCAGAGAAATGAAGAATTCATAGAAGAGGTCTATAGGCCACACAGAGAGATAGCCGGCCTGTGCTGCGCCCAGGTGCCCCTAGGTGGCAGTGCGCCCTAGGAGGCTGCCTAGTTTGCCTGGTGGAAGTGCTGGCCCTGATTTCAACACAATGCACAGCAGAATACCATACAATTGTTCCGGTGCCATTCATTTTCATTGGCATCCAAGTAGACAAAGGCAACACGTTTCCAATTTACATGTGCGGTAAGGGCTCATTCATACAGGGTTCTAAAACACAGATGCATACAGTGTATCATTTTGTACTCATCAAATACAGCATTATGGGACTCAATGTGGCCACACACAGTTGAGTCTGCAGACAGAAATGTGGGCCATGTTTAGTATACAAAAAAAAGAAGGATACAGCTGAATCCGGGGTCCCGGGAATGAAGGAAGGCAGGAATAGGGAGTGGTTAGGAGTGGGATAGATAGAAAGGTAGGAGGGAAGGAAGAAGGGATGGAAGGAAGGAAGCGGTTAGGTGATTCGGAAAGAGAGGAAGATGGGGGAAAGAAGGAAATGTTGGTAGGCAGAGAGGGAGGAAGGAAAGAAAGAAAGAAGGGAGTGGTAAGGGGAGAGAAAGGAAGAAATTGGGGGGAAAGACAGGATAGACAAATGGAAGCAAGGAAGAGGGTGGTGATAGGAAGAGAGAAAGGAAGATGGGGAAAAGGGAAGGGGTGGTAAGCAGGAAGGGAAAGGAAAAAAAGATGGGAGTAAGGATAAGAAAGGGGGCATGAAGGAAGGAAGGAGGTGGTAGGGAGAAAGAAAGGAAGAAAGTGGGGGAAAAAAGGAAGGAAGGAAGGAAGGAGGAAGGAAGGAAGGAAGGAAGGAAGGAAGGAAGGAAGGAAGGAAGGAAGGAGGAGAGAGTGATTGAGAGAGCGAAATAAAGATGGTGGAAAAAAGGGGAAGAAGTGGTAAGCAGGAAGACAAAAAAAAAAAAAAAATGGGATTAAGGATAATGAAGGGGGAGTGATAGGGAGGAAGGAAGGAAGGAAGGAAGGAAGGAAGGTAGGAAGGAAGGATATCTGACACTTACAGGATTATACTGATTTTACTGCAGAACATTCCTATTATTTTGGTATCTTGTGTAATAAATACCATTTAATTTCTATTGTTTTTCCTGCAGACATTTTACATTAGTTCACAGGTGACTTTGAGACAATTCGACAAAGTCTGAGTGTTTTGTTAGTGTCCTTTCAAGGTACAAAAACCTCTCAAAGTTCAGGCGGGGACTTCAAACGTTTCCCAGATACCGTACTTAAAAGCAAAGCTATAATTCAATAAGTCTGCATGCGCCATACTAATTTTCAATAGCTCATTGCACGAAGCTTTTGAACAATAGACTTGATTATCCACCACCATGCATTGCTGATTAGTTATACAATCTTGTTATAAAGTCATGAAACTAGTAGAGAGGTGAAGTGCATACATGGCTGGGTGGCATTCACCCTTCTGCAGAAATCACTGTTCATCTATGCTGAGGTCAGATTGGAGGGCACCAGGGGCAGTCAATTTTGTTTTCAAGCCTAAAGATCATCAGGATTGAGCATTTACATCCCAGCATGTATGCAGATGTTAAAGGGAAACTACCACATACTCTCAACATGTACTCCGTGTGAGTTATTGAACTGCAAAACTCCTTGAAAATATAAAACAAGAGAAAACTTAGTTTTAACCCAGTATAGGTTTAAAGTTATCATTGTACCATTGCAGTTATAGTTTTATGTGATTTTCCCACCTTTACAATCCTCCATATTTTTATTTTATTAAATGTAATTTTTTTTTTAGTTTAGTCAGCCTTTCTTAGTCTTTTTACCTTTGAGGAATTCTTGAAATAATTTCCATGCTCTCGGGGGAACCCCTGCTAAAACCAGTTCATTCATTGGGGGTCAGTGGCAAAATGCTCCCCTTACTTTGCAGTCAAAATGCCACCCTTACAGATAACTAAAAAGATAATTAATGCCATGCTTCTGACATTACCAAGTGGCTTTGGCCCTGGAACTATGGAGGCACCATCAAACAGAAGATCAATCAGCCACAGCTCAAGAGACCCCTAGCATGCTCTGGAGGAACCCTCAGGCTCCTCAGAACCCTGGTTGAGAATGGCTGCATTAGAAGGATCTCTTAGTGGCTTGGTGGTGCAATGACCATGTCTCTCTTAAAGCAAACTTGTGTTTAGCCAATGCAAAGCAACAGGTTTCCTGTCTTTTACTATAGCCACAGGATCATTCCCAAGGTCACTTAAAAAAATACAAATGCACAAAAATCCAAATCTTCTCATCTTACAACAATACCTGATCTCATAAATGTCCTTTTGGTGGAATGTGCACACATTCCCACAGACACATTCCAAAACCTAGTGGAAAGCCTTCCCAGAAGAATGGGGGCTGTTATAGGCACAAAAGAGGCAACTCCATATTAACGTCCATGGTTTTGGAAGAGATATCCAACAAGCTTATAAAGATGTGATGGTAGAGTTTATACATATGGTGGTCAATGGGAAGAATGCACCCTTTACAGTGGTGGTTGCAATCCCACAGAGAGCTAAAAAGATCATTGGCTTCATGTAGCTGGCTCTGCCAAGGGCTTTGGCAACAAAACTTTATAGGCACCATCAAAAAGGAGGTCAAACAGAAAATTCTCATGGACCCCTACTTGAGGATGACTGCTCTGGAGACACCTGTGCTTGCAGGCTTCTTCCAGGGGCTCCAATTTCCCACCACAATTGAAAGGGATTCACTGATTTGTTTGCATATGTGCGTGTGCCAGCATTCTTTAATTGGGGGGGTTGGAGCTCTTTGTTGGTAGATATGTGTGGCCTTGCAAAGGGTGGGCATTGCCCCACCAAAACATTGGCTTTCTATTAAATAGTTTCAAACAACTTCTCCTTGGGGGTTGATTTACTAAAGGCAAGTAGACTGTTTGCCCTGAAAGGGAAGTTGCACTTTGCAGGGGTTATTTTCCCCAGAGCTCAGTGAATGTGGTGAAATTTCATTTTGAAAAGAATACCCAATAATGCACAAGGAAAATAAAAGCAGCACTTCTGCTTGGACATGAGTGGATGATGAAAGTCAGCAAGCTCTCAGTAAGTAGGTTATTCACTAAGCTCTAGGGAAAAGTGCAAGGGTGAACAGTATATTTGCCTTTAGAGCTGATTCGCACATGTGCAGTGTGGATTGAAGCTCAGGCTTCACAGGTAACTGACACAGTAGTTGTTCAGTGGCTCAGGTCAGGTTTACATTAGGTTCAGGTCAGGTTCAGGTCAGGATTTTATCCTGTTCCCAACTGATGACATGTGCGGTTTAGAAACAGTTTCCATAAAAGGTAATAGCTTATATTCTGCACCTGAACCGCAGAGCTCAGAAATCGGACATGACTCTTTTTCAATCTGCACTGAATCCGCACCGCCAGTGCACCAAACATATGTAAACAGGAAGCAATGCTATTTCATATGTCATGTTGATTGAATGTGGGTTAAACCACATTCAAATCACACATATGTGAACTGGTACTTGGTAATTAAACCCCTTTGAGTCAAGCATTCTGGCATTTGGAAATGCATGTACCGCTTGTAAATTTTTATATATATAATACACATGGAAACAAGGTTATAACATTTTTGACACACAATTATACATATATATATATACTGTATACGTGATAGAAGTGACCAGCGCTCTCAAAATAATAAGTTCAATATTGTCTCTGTATAACCGAAGATCAGATGTCATACATTCATCAACTTCTTCCTATGAGTCCAATCTTCCTATACAGTGATCTCCCAAAACAGGAAATATAGTGTATTATGCCCAATACACCATGCTTCAAATCCTGTCCCATGTGCTCACATTTATAATAAATAACCATATGTGTATTTGTTCACCAGTGTCCTTCTTTATCTACCCTTACCCTCTCATATACTTGGTGTATATCCAATCATATATTCTCAGATTCACTTCAGCTCTGTGTCTTCTTGTGTCTGCTACTTCAGTGGTCGTCTCACATCAAGATCCACACAATTTCACCCAAAATACAAAATACCAATATAGTGCAATACTGTTTTCTAAAAAAATCTCTCCCAGATAGAAAGCCATTCACATTATAATATAATAACTGTTCATTCCCATTATTACCCATAGAAGGATCCACCAAGTGGATCACCTCACCAAAGACACTCAAAGCTCCTTACCTCACTTCCAATAAACTGTGCTTTTAATAAACCATTCCACCTTCTTCCTGTTATTTACCAGCGTTACTTGTGCAAATGGTCCCCAAAAAACCAAAGACTCTAAAATAGAGCACATCCCTTTAAATGATACAGATCCACCACTTGCACATGTTTACTAGTGTCACTCCATGCACCTTACCAGATTGGTGCCTTTCAAATCACTTTCCACCAAATTCCTCCACTTTCAACAATCCCCTCCTTACCTCCTTAAAGCAATACTAAAGGTTCCATTTTTTTTTGTAAAATAACAAACCTGTTATACTTACCTGCTGTGTGCAGTGGTTTTGCACAGAGCAGCCTGGATCGTCCTCTTCTCGGGTCCCCCGCAGGCTCAACTGGCTCCTCCTTTCTGTCAGGTGCCCCCAAAGCAAGCAGCTTGCAATGGGGGCACCCGCTGCTCTATGTTTCCATTCATACACGGAGTTGCAGCTTGGCTCTCTCTCTCTGTCCTCATTGGCCAACTGGCTGTGATTGACAGCAGCGAGAGCCAATGGCTCCCGCTTGCTGTGTCAGCCAATGAGGAGGCAGTGACCCGGGACAGCCGAGGCTGTTCTGCACATCGATGGATTGCGATGGGGCTCAGGTAGGTATTGAGGGGGCTGGGGGCACTGCTTGCACAAAAAAGTTTTTTTACCTTCATGCATAGAATGCATGAAAGTAAAAAACCTTGAGCCTTTACAATCTCTTTAACTCCAGCTCCTCTCCAGTGTTCCCATGCAAGAGATATCATACACAGGCCACAGTGCAGTAAATCCTTATAAAACCATATATTTATTAAAATCTATGCACTTACAAATATTCAGTGTAAAACGCCTGTAACCACTTCCAAAATGGCTGCTGTGGTACTTCCAGCAGGCGCGACTGCGTCAATTTCGGCGTCTGACATCACTTCTGCCCGGTTTCATCATCAAGACTTCTTCCAAGGACATCCTTTTAGAGGATATTCTAAATTTACCTTTCGAATATCACACGATGCAAAGTTGGATACATACTTTAAATATTTCCCTTTAGAATATTATGTTTTCTCAAATCTTTTCCACCCGACACTGGAAATAGCACACAGTGAAAACGATTCCAGACGTCAGCCTCTTAATACAACACAGGAGCAATAAAGCATTTTGAAGTTTAAACGTCTTTCACAACCAGGTTTATATATATGCTAAAAAAATATTGTTTGACTTCCTCTTTCTCACAATCTATCTCAGTACTACAAAAGGTGTTCTGCTCTTTCTATTTTCAGATCTTTGGACCATCGCCACATCGAGGCAGCCAACCATAACACTTTATACTTCCTGACATCATGAAATAAGCCATCTGTCTATCAGCCACGCTCTACAGCAGACGTTGTTCAGTGCTGGAGAGAACTGGTACAGATGTACGACTCTGTGTTCTTAACAGCGGTCTACAAGGGTGATGGTTCTTACTCTCATCCCATGTCATGGGGGTATAGTGTCTTGCACCCTCTAGACCAGGGGTGTCCATCCCCAGGCCCGCGGGCCACATGTGGCCCAGGAGAGTTCAGCATGTGGCCCGGGTATGTTTAGAGGAACACTGTACAAGAACAGAAGCCATGGCGGCCAACAGGGACAAGTCAGCACAGGCATGTATGGAGGGATGCAGGGGATGCTGTATATGCATAGAAACCAGGATGAGGCATCATTAAAGGGATGCTAGGGGTGCAGTTTTTGTAAAACCACTGGTAGTAGCGAATGCAGGGGCTTCACATAGTGCCAGGTAAGCAAATGCTGAACTAAATAATAGTGAGCGCTCTTATGAACACAGCAGCTAAAGCACCGAAGGCAACCACAATGCCTTTAAATATAAATGTAAACAAAGGTAATATGGTGCAGCGCTAAAAAAAAAATTTAAAAATAAAAACTAAAGACAGTCAAAAGTCAATGTGATAATATCCGTGGTTTCTTATATAGGGTGCAGACTTCCAAAGCTCTTGCGGCCTTAAATAATAGCAATGCGCACTCACCAGAAACGCATGGATTATGCGCATGTAGGAATAATCATTCCAGATGTCAGATCCTCCAACATTCAGATGGCAAGCATCCCTCTCACAGTGGGTCCCCGAAGACTCAAAACCAGATCCTGAGGTCCTCCTTAAGGTGTACCAGGCACTTCACAATGGTGGTGGGACTCTCTCCACTAAGTGGTAATGGCACTTTCTCTGTGGGGGTAACAGCTCCAAAAAGGAGCCCCAGAAAAAACAGGTGCCAGAGATAGTGTAGTATATTAAAGGAAATTTATTTGCCTTAGCATAAAAAATATATAGGGTAGCATGCAAATCCAGACCCATACAGGTTAAATAAGGATAAGGTAGCAGTGACTGACCCTTAGTAAAGATGTCCGCCGAGCCTCCTCGTGGCTCCGGCGGTGCGAATGACGTCACGCTCTGTACAGCTCCTCCTTAGCTGTGAAGTGCCTGGTACACCTTAAGGAGGACCTCAGGATCTGGTTTTGAGTCTTCGGGGACCCACCGTGAGAGGGATGCTTGTCATCTGAATGTTGGAGGATCTGACATCTGGAATGATTATTCCTACATGCGCATAATCCATGCGTTTCTGGTGAGTGCGCATTGCTATTATTTAAGGCCGCAAGAGCTTTGGAAGTCTGCACCCTATATAAGAAACCACGGATATTATCACATTGACTTTTGACTGTCTTTAGTTTTTATTTTTAAATTTTTTTTAGCGCTGCACCATATTACCTTTGTTTACAGGTAAGCAAATGCTGCATGGCTGTATCAAGGGGATGCTGGGGTGGGCTGCGCCCCTCAAATCAAACTCTCCCACAACTTCTGCTCTACTTCCCCACACACACCAGGGTTGCCAACTGTCATTAAATCCAAGGGCAGTTTGTAAAATCCATGATTTTTACATCTGTTTATAAATGTCCATTACGAACATGCAGTCGTAACAGATTTTCACAGACAGATGTAACAAAATATTTTGCAAACTGTCCGTGAATTTAGACCAGGTTCACACTGCTGCGGGTGGTTGTGGGTATCGCATCTGTGCCGGCACTCACAACCACCCGCAGCTAAAACCCCCTGCTCTTTAAAGATGCGTGGGGCTGCCAATTATTCTTAATGACACCCCCATGCTTCTAAAAATGCAATGCATTTTCAGGTGCGAGAACCACTGAAAAATCACATGGTGCAAAAGCACCATGTGATTTCCTGGGTGCTGAGGTTCAAAAATGGTGCAGGAACCTATTTCCTGCATAAAACGCATACACAGCAGCCCATTCAAAGGAACGAGCTGCCGCGCCTGAGCAAATGCAGCCCAAAACTATTCCTCCTCTTCCAATGTGCCCAGGATGGTCAAAAGGCTTGACACCCCTGTTCTAGACCAAGGTCTCTCCACCAGGTTCCTCCACAGGTTGCTAAGGGTCCTTGGGCAATACGTGATTTCTGCCTCTCAGATGAGTAACCACTGACACCATTGACTTTTTAGCTATCTATAAGGGGGGGAATTCTTGCCAATGACCACAAGTGTGAGGAACATTCTTCCCACTGACCACCACACTGATGTACTGTGAGCTGTAAATATAATAATTAGAAGGGTTTCCCTGAAGCCAAATTGGTATTTCAAGAATTCTTCCATGTTGAAAAGGTTGAGAAATGCTGCTTTAGACCTTCACAATGAAAATGTGTAAGGCATCACTACATCAAGGCTCTATGAAAAGGAGACATTTGTTGACAGCACAATGAAATTGGCACATATAGTAGCACATAAACTAACCCCAAAATATTTAAAGGGTAACATACCAGGTTGACAAAAATCAATGGTTCCTTAAAGTACAGCCACAGCCCTTTTGTACTTCTTCTGTGGATCTCAGGCATGCAGGTCGTTCTACACGCCCGTGACCCATTTTCAGCTGACAGCGGGGTGAAGTCCATTGTCGGCTGATGCCACTCAGCCGGTCCAGGCTGGGGAAAGATCCTGACTTCAAAGCTGAGATCCACACCAGAGTTTGGAGCAGCACCTGGATCAGCCTCTCAGCGAGTCAGTGAGCACCTGAGCCAGCTGCTCCCTCCCCCTCCACAGCCCAGCGCTCCAGTGAGCGCGAGGGGGGGGGGACAAGCAGACATCGGTGACTGACAGTCACTGCTCTCTGCTCAGAGAAGCTGTGAGAATTCAGTGATCAGCGGTTGTGTGATCGCTGAGTTCTTACACTTACAGCTGCTGGGGAACAAATGCAGCATCAGACTAACTAGGTAAGCATAACTGGGGAAAAAAACATGAAAACCATACTTCTCTTTTAAATCTGGTTAAAAAAAACTTCTATTCAATTCTTAACTCTAAAAAGTTCCTTATATTGCTTTCAGCCTCTCCGGTTGTCCAAATCCCTTTTTTTGCTGCTGTGATCTGACTTTCTGTTGGAGGCTACAATTATTCTCCATGGTCCCACTGTATATAAGAACACCATCTCTTGCTCGCTCCTGAGATGGACTATGGGATTTGTAGTGCACATGACCGCTACTAGCATGCACTGCTTGTTTAAAGGGAAGTAGGCTGGAAAAGGAGAGGTCTGGGAGAGGAGAGGTCTGGAACGTTACAAGGAGGCATAAAAATCCCAGTGAAAGAGGATATAATGAAAACAGTTTACAGGGCCGTTAAGAAATGGACGTGTATGAATTGTTTTAGAAGAATAAGCGCATTGCCTAGTGTGACTTTAACTTACATGTGAGATACCAATTCTAGGTCAGATATCCTGAAGGGGTTTACTGGCTCATGGCCCCAGAGTTAGCCTAAAGCCCTACCTCATGACAGAGTTCCTCCAAGAGCTTCAACCAGAGAAATAAATCACTAGTTCAGTTACTTTGGTAGGTCAGTCTATAGTTTATGTAAGTTTACATTGTTGGTTTTGTTCCCAAAATGTTTTTGGTTCACAAAGTTTCATTCATCATAAAATGTGGGTGAGTCAATTTTCATCACTGGTATTTCTTTAGCACTGATATTAACCTACTAATTAACCATCTAACCCTCAGCATAACCAAATCCCTTTAACCCAACCCTTAGCCCTACCTGGTAAAACTACACTTCAACCTAACCCAAAACAGCAGCCTAACCAATAACTCTAGCCCCTGTAAACCCAATCCCTAACTTTACCTCTAAGGTCCCTTGCACACTGACTAAATGCCTAGTGTGCAAGGTTCCTAATGCTTAACCGTAGCCTTCAACATAACAAAAACCCTGTAACCCAACTTCTTTCCTACCTTTTATGCTAACCTTCAGCTTAATCCACACCCTCAGCCTAACCCTAAATCTAGCCCCTGTAAACCTAACCTCTAACTCTAAGGACCTTTGCACTCTAAAATGCTGGGAGTGGATGCGCATAGAGTAAATACCAATTGTGCAAGGGGCCTTACCCTTAACTATAACCTTCAACATAACCAAAACCCTGTAACCCAACTTCATTCCTATCTTGTAACACTAACCTTCAACTTAACCCACACCCTTACTTAACCCACACCCTCAGCCTAAGGCTAACCTCTAACTCTAAGGACCTTTGCACTCTAAAATGCTGGGATTGGATGCACATAGGGTAAATTCCAAGTGTGCAAGGGGCCTTACCCTTAACTATAACCTTCAACATAACCAAAACCCCATAACCCAACTTCTAACCCTACCTCATAAACGACTAACCTTCAACGTAACCCAAAGCCTTAGCCTAACCATTAACTTTAGTCCCGTAAACTCAATCCCTAACCCCAAGACTGATCCCCTGGCTGCCATTGGACACACATGGGCTGAATGCCTACTGTGCAAGGGGTCCAATAACCTTCAACATAACCCAAACCCTGTAACCCAACTTCTAACCCTACCTCCTAACACTAACCTGCAACTTAATCCACAGCCTTAGCCTAACCACTAACTTTAGCCCCCAGGAAACTCAATCCCTAACCCCAACACTGATCCCCTGGCTGGCACTGAACACACATGGGCATTCAGCCTACTTATGTTGAAGGTTATTGGACCCCTTGCACAGTAGGCATTCAGCCTACTGTGCAAAAGGTCCAATAACCTTCAACATAACCCAAACCCATCCTAACCCCATCTTCTGTAACCTCAATCCCCAATCCAACCTTTAATCCTTAACCGAAACCCTCAGGTCTCCACCCCCTGTAAACCTTAACCCTTACCTACTTAAAGCAGTAGTAAACTGCACCAAAGAAGAAAAAAAAATGTGCCCCTGGGTGAACTTAGTCATAATGTGCCAGCGTGCACCGCATACTAGCACATTATGACAAACTTACCTGAAACCGAAGCCCTCCAAAGGCGCGCTGTCACAGGTCACAGTTCATCCATCTTCACCTAGTCTTCCTTCTGGGTTCGTGGACTTCAGCCATATTAATGGCTGAGCCGCAATTGCATGCATGTGGAAGTCACGGGATGTGGCACAGAGCTCTGACAGCCACCCACAGACAAAAGGGCAAAGATAACATACAGCGATAAAAACTGCAACCCTTTTGCACCCTATCAAAAATTTTAAAAAAAGTTCAGTCTTGAGATATACTTTAGATCTTCAACTTCTCCATAACTCTAAACCTTACCCCTCTTACCCATGTGAACCCAACAGGGGATCAAAGAGTCAACTTGGTTTGCAGCTGATTAAGGTTTTAAGGCCATTAAGTGAAACCAGTTTGGGTAAGAGGTCCTTGCAGACTCTTGTTGTGATATTTATGGGAAAAAAACCTACACCTATGAAGGGTATATATATATATATATATATTTTTTTATTCCAAGAGTCTTGTGGTTAGTATCATAGGTCCTTCTACCTCAAAGGCCACGATAAGTGGTCCTTACTGGGGCACTGAATGGTGTTCATGTGATAGAGCAGCAGCAATCTGAGCTAAAGTGATGTGCTGATGCACCCCTGGGGGTGTCTCCGTCACAACCTGGGCTCAGAGGAAGTAGGTTATAAAACTCTGGTCATCATTAAACCTGGAAGACTGGTGACTTCCAGTGGTGGAAAGGAATTACTGTAGGAAACAGCCTTGGAAAGGAGGTGAGTATGTCAGCAAAATACATCTTTTAAATTTTTCCTTTAATGGCTACCTGCCAACTATCTAAAGCATACAAATCTGAAGCAACTGTTCACTGGATCAGTTGGCAGAGTTCATACTGTAAGCCTCAACACACCTAATTTTCTGCCAAAAATGCAGCAGTTTGGCAAAGACATGTTTCAGATGTTGGAAATTTCAACTGACTGATACAGATTTTTTTTTTTTTTTTTTGCTCACTGTAATATTTAATTGGGAGCTGTGTTTGTTTCCTTGCCTGTGTGTTTGTTGGGATAACACCTTCCTCTATGAAATGAATCAAATCTAATTAATACAGTTACTATAAGAAATTATTTTGTCAAAGGCAACACCAAGCAACCAGAACTTCTTCCCAGAATATCTACAACTCTATAGGGAATTAAGTTTTATTTTTTAGTTTATAAGTTTTTAAACCAGTGTTTCAAATATGGTTTTAGTGGTTAATAAGAAAAACTTTTGCTTTTCCAATAGACATGCAATAAGGGATCTATCCATTCCACTGATGTCATAGAGTATTTTGTGGTTTGAAATAAAAGAGAGAGCTCAGCAGTAACTGTTTGCCTTTGTCCTCTCTCTCTCTCTCTGATTGAATATACATGTCTTGTCTGTAGAGAGTAGATAGGAAGAGAGAGGAGTCACTCTTCTAACACACTGGGGGAGATTTACTAAAACTGGAGCACTCAGAATCTGGTGCAGCTCTGCATGGGAGCCAATCAGCTTCTAACTTCAGCTTGTTCAGGTTAGCTTTGACAATAAACATGCAATAAGGGATCTATCCATTCCACTGATGTCATAGAGTATTTCGTGGTTTGATATAAAAGAGAGAGCTCAGCAGTAACTGCTTGCCTTTGTCCTCTCTCTCTCTATGATTGAATATACACATGTCTTGTCTGTAGAGAGTAGATAGGAAGAGAGAGGAATCACTCTGCTAACACACTGGGGGAGATTTACTAAAACTGGAGTACTCAGAATCTGGTGCAGCTCTGCATGGGAGCCAATCAGCTTCTAACTTCAGCTTGTTAAGTTAAGCTTTGACAATAAAACCTGGAAGCTGATTGGTTTATAAGCAGAGTTGCTCCAGATTTTTCACCCTCCAGTTTTAGTAAATTAACCCCATTCAGTCATTTGTCTTGGTGAGGGGTGTTCGGAGTTCCACTTTAGGGATGGTTATGCAACTACTGTATGCGTTGGGATACAAATTGCGCACACTGTGTTTTACCGCCAAAGCCATAGCTCCCCCACCCCCTCCTCAAATGCCCTCTTCCACAGGGCCCATCCCAGCTGCATTCATATAACATCAAAGAAAATGACAACCAAACTCTGAATTGTGATCCTGCAGTCAACTTCAATACACAGCGCAGACCATCCCAGGGCTTCCCCAACCTTTGTTTCTTCCTCCGATGTGTTTTGCTCTGAGTTTTGTGTGCGGGGGCCCAAAAATAACTTGTGCCATTTAATACAATTCCAGGATGTGCCTGGCATGCGACAAGGTCATATGAGTAATTAATACTCAATATATAATCAAAAAACATCAAGGTAAACTATAAAGCAGAACTTAAAGTGTTACTTAACACAACAGTAAAATCAGTCTGTATCTGTAGTTAAGCATGCTTGTTATACTCACTGTGGAACCTAAGGGGTTAATCCTCTGCATTGTGTAAAAAACGCTGTTTGATCCTGACCTCTCTGATCCTCCCCTTCTTCCACAGTTCCAATCCATCTGCATATAGTACAGAGCCCTAGGAGGCACTCTGCACATGCTCAGTTTGATGTGTACATAGTTACATAGTTAGTCTGGCTGCAAAAAGACAAAAGTCCATCCAGGTCAACCTTTGAAAAAAAAAAAAACAAGTTTATATTCCTACACCCACAGTTGATCCAGGGAAGGCAAAAGAAACCCAGCAAAGCATGATCCAATTTGCTCCTGCAGGGAAAAAAATTCCTTCCTGATCCCCCGAGAGAGCAATCGGATATTTCCCTAGATCAACTTTACCTATAAATGTTATATCCAGTTATATTCTGTGTATCTAAGAAAGAATCCAGGACTTTTTTGAAGCAATCCACTGAGCTGGCCAGAACCAACTCTTGAGGGAGTCTATTCCACATTTTCACAGCTCTTACTGTGAAGAAACCTTTCCGTGTTTGGAGATTAAATTTATTTTCCTCCAGACGTAAAGTGCTTCCCCTTGTCTTCTGTGATGACCTCAGGGGGAATAGCTCTACACCGAGCTCACTATATGAACCACTGATGTATTTATACATGGAGATCATATCCCCCCTTATGTATTATACATGGAGATCATATCCCCCCTTATGTATTATACATGGAGATCATATCCCCCCTTATGTATTATACATGGAGATCATATCCCCCCTTATGTATTATACATGGAGATCATATCCCCCCTTATGTATTATACATGGAGATCATATCCCCCCATTATGTATTATACATGGAGATCATATCATATCCCCCCTTATGTATTATACATGGAGATCATATCCCCCCCTTATGTATTATACATGGAGATCATATCCCCCCTTATGTATTATACATGGAGATCATATCCCCCCCCTTATGTATTATACATGGAGATCATATCCCCCCTTATGTATTATACATGGTGATCATATCCCCCCTTATGTATTATACATGGAGATCATATCCCCCCTTATGTATTATACATGGAGATCATATCCCCCCTTATGTATTATACATGGAGATCATATCCCCCCTTATGTATTATATACATGGAGATCATATCCCCCCCCCTTATGTATTATACATGGAGATCATATCCCCCCCCTTATGTATTATACATGGAGATCATATCCCCCCTTATGTATTATACATGGAGATCATATCCCCCTTATGTATTATACATGGAGATCATATCCCCCCTTATGTATTATACATGGAGATCATATCCCCCCATATCCCCCCCCTTATGTATTATACATGGAGATCATATCCCCCCTTATGTATTATACATGGAGATCATATCCCCCCTTATGTATTATACATGGAGATCATATCCCCCCTTATGTATTATACATGGAGATCATATCCCCCCCTTATGTATTATACATGGAGATCATATCCCCCCTTATGTATTATACATGGAGATCATATCCCCCCTTATGTATTATACATGGAGATCATATCCCCCCTTATGTATTATACATGGAGATCATATCCCCCCTTATGTATTATACATGGAGATCATATCCCCCCTTATGTATTATACATGGAGATCATATCCCCCCCCATATGTATTATACATGGAGATCATATCCCCCCTTATGTATTATACATGGAGATCATATCCCCCCCCCTTATGTATTATACATGGAGATCATATCCCCCCTTATGTATTATACATGGAGATCATATCCCCCCTTATGTATTATACATGGAGATCATATCCCCCCTTATGTATTATACATGGAGATCATATCCCCCTATGTATTATACATGGAGATCATATCCCCCCTTATGTATTATACATGGATCATATCCCCCCCTTATGTATTATACATGGAGATCATATCCCCCCTTATGTATTATACATGGAGATCATATCCCCCCTTATGTATTATACATGGAGATCATATCCCCCCTTATGTATTATACATGGAGAGATCATATCCCCATATCCCCCCTTATGTATTATACATGGAGATCATATCCCCCCCTTATGTATTATACATGGAGATCATATCCCCCCCCCCTTATGTATTATACATGGAGATCATATCCCCCCCTTATGTATTATACATGAGATCATATCCCCCCCTTATGTATTATACATGGAGATGATCATATCCCCCCCCTTATGTATTATACATGGAGATCATATCCCCCCCCTATGTATTATACATGGTGATCATATCCCCCTTATGTATTATACATGGAGATCATATCCCCCCTTATGTATTATACATGGAGATCATATCCCCCTTATGTATTATACATGGAGATCATATACCCTTATGTATGTATTATACATGGAGATCATATCCCCCTTATTATTATACATGGAGATCATATCCCCCCTTATGTATTATACATGGAGATCATATCCCCCCTTATGTATTATACATGGAGATCATATCCCCCCTTATGTATTATATACATGGAGATCATATCCCCCCTTATGTATTATACATGGAGATCATATCCCCCCTTATGTATTATACATGGAGATCATATCCCCCCTTATGTATTATACATGGAGATCATATCCCCCCCTTATGTATTATACATGGAGATCATATCCCCCCCCCTTATGTATTATACATGGAGATCATATCCCCCTTATGTATTATACATGGAGATCATATCCCCCCCCTTATGTATTATACATGGAGATCATATCCCCCCTTATGTATTATACATGGAGATCATATCCCCCCTTTATGTATTATACATGGAGATCATATCCCCCCCCCCTTATGTATTATACATGGAGATCATATCCCCCCCTATGTATTATACATGGAGATCATATCCCCCCTTATGTATTATACATGGAGATCATATCCCCCCTTATGTATTATACATGGAGATCATATCCCCCCCTTATGTATTATACATGGAGATCATATCCCCCCTTATGTATTATACATGGAGATCATATCCCCCCTTATGTATTATACATGGAGATCATATCCCCCCTTATGTATTATACATGGAGATCATATCCCCCCCTTATGTATTATATACATGGAGATCATATCCCCCCTTATGTATTATACATGGAGATCATATCCCCCCTTATGTATTATACATGGAGATCATATCCCCCCTTATGTATTATACATGGAGATCATATCCCCCCCTTATGTATTATACATGGAGATCATATCCCCCCTTATGTATTATATACATGGAGATCATATCCCCCCCTTATGTATTATATTATATGGAGATCATATCCCCCCCCCCCTTATGTATTATACATGGAGATCATATCCCCCCTTATGTATTATACATGGAGATCATATCCCCCCTTATGTATTATACATGGAGATCATATCCCCCCTTATGTATTATACATGGAGATCATATCATATCCCCCCCCCTTATGTATTATACACATGGAGATCATATCCCCCCTTATGTATTATACATGGAGATCATATCCCCCCTTATGTATTATACATGGAGATCATATCCCCCTTATGTATTATACATGGAGATCATATCCCCCCTTATGTATTATACATGGAGATCATATCCCCCCCCTTATTTATTATACATGGAGATCATATCCCCCTTATGTATTATACATGGTGATCATATCCCCCCTTATGTATTATACATGGAGATCATATCCCCCCTTATGTATTATACATGGTGAGATCATATCCCCCCTTATGTTATACATGGAGATCATATCCCCCCTTATGTATTATACATGGAGATCATATCCCCCCTTATGTATTATACATGGAGATCATATCCCCCCTTATGTATTATACATGGAGATCATATCCCCCTTATGTATTATACATGGAGATCATATCCCCCCTTATGTATTATACATGGAGATCATATCCCCCCTTATGTATTATACATGGAGATCATATCCCCCCCTTATGTATTATACATGGAGATCATATCCCCCCCTTATGTATTATACATGGAGATCATATCCCCCCTTATGTATTATACATGGAGATCATATCCCCCCCTTATGTATTATACATGGAGATCATATCCCCCCTTATGTATTATACATGGAGATCATATCCCCCCTTATGTATTATACATGGAGATCATATCCCCCCCCTTATGTATTATACATGGAGATCATATCCCCCCTTATGTATTATACATGGAGAGATCATATCCCCCCTTATGTATTATACATGGAGATCATATCCCCCCCTTATGTATTATACATGGAGATCATATCCCCTCTTATGTATTATACATGGAGATCATATCCCCCCTTATGTATTATACATGGAGATCATATCCCCCCCTTATGTATTATACATGGAGATCATATCCCCCCTTATGTATTATACATGGAGATCATATCCCCCCTTATGTATTATACATGGAGATCATATCCCCCCTTATGTATTATACATGGAGATCATATCCCCCCCCCTTATGTATTATACATGGAGATCATATCCCCCCTTATGTATTATACATGGAGATCATATATCCTACTTTAAGGTATTTATTAAATGGAATGGAGATCATATTCCCCCTTATGTATTAGTATAATTGGAGATCATATCCCCCCCTTATTGATTTACATGGAGATCATAGTCCCCCTATTTTACTAAGATGGATTTATATATTAATAATTATGTATTAAACATGGAATCATATCCCCCCTTAGATTTATACATGCAAAATCCAAAAAATATAATTATATTATACATACAGATCATATATCCCCCCTTATGTTGGGGGGTTTGGAATATATCCCCCTTACACTTGATATTATACATGGAGATCATAATACCCCCCTTATTGTAAGCTCGAATGGGGATCATATCCCCCCTTGTGTATTATGGAGATCATTCCCCCTTATGTATTATACATGGATGTTCATATCCCCCTTGCTATGTACATGGAGAGCATATATCCCCCCTATGTATAATATATACTGGAGATCATAATTATGTATTATAATGGAGATCATATCCCCCCTTATGTATTATACATGGAGATCATATCCCCCCTTATGTATTATACATGGAGATCATATCCCCCCCTTTATGTATTATACATGGAGATCATATCCCCCCCTTATGTATTATACATGGAGATCATATCCCCCCTTATGTATTATACATGGAGATCATATCCCCCCTTATGTATTATACATGGAGATCATATCCCCCCCCCCTTATGTATTATACATGGAGATCATATATCCCCCCTTATGTATTATACATGGTGATCATATCCCCCCTTATGTATTATACATGGATCATATCCCCCCTTATGTATTATACATGGAGATCATATCCCCCCTTATGTATTATACATGGTGATCATATCCCCCCTTATGTATTATACATGGAGATCATATCCCCCCTTATGTATTATACATGGAGATCATATCCCCCCCTTATGTATTATACATGGAGATCATATCCCCCCCTTATGTATTATACATGGTGATCATATCCCCCCTTATGTATTATACATGGAGATCATATCCCCCCTTATGTATTATACATGGAGATCATATCCCCCCTTATGTATATTATACATGGGAGATCATATCCCCCCTTATGTATTATACATGGAGATCATATCCCCCCTTATATGTATTATACATGGAGATCATATCCCCCCTTATGTATTTATACATGGAGATCATATCCCCCCTTTATGTATTATACATGGGTGATCATATCCCCCCTTATGTATTATACATGGAGATCATATCCCCCCTTATGTATTATACATGGAGATCATATCCCCCCCTTATGTATTATACATGGAGATCATATCCCCCCCTTATGTATTATACATGGAGATCATATCCCCCCCTTATGTATTTATACATGGGAGATCATATCCCCCCCCCCTTATGTTTTATACATGGAGATCATATCCCCCCTTATGTTTTTATACATGGAGATCATATCCCCCCCTTATGTATTATACATGGAGATCATATCCCCCTTATGTATTATACATGGTGATCATATCCCCCTTATGTATTATACATGGAGATCATATCCCCCCTTATGTATTATACATGGAGATCATATCCCCCCCTTATGTATTATACATGGAGATCATATCCCCCCCCTTATGTATTATACATGGAGATCATATCCCCCCCTTATGTATTATACATGGTGATATATCCCCCCTTATGTATTATACATGGAGATCATATCCCCCCCTTATGTATTATACATGGTGATCATATCCCCCTTATGTATTACACATGGAGTTCATATCCCCCCTTATGTATTATACATGGAGATCATATCCCCCCTTATGTATTATACATGGAGATCATATCCCCCTTATTATGTATTATACATGGAGATCATATCCCCCCTTATGTATTTTACATGAAGATCATATCCCCCCCTTATGTGTTGTACATAGAGATCATATCCCCCCTTAATCTCCTCTTCTCAAGAGAGAATAAATTAAGTTCCTCTAATCTTTCTCATAGCTGATCTCCTCCATGCCTCTTATCAATTTGGTTGCCCTTCTCTGTACTTTCTCCAGTTTCCCTAATGTTCTTTTTGTGAATTGGTGCCCAAAACTGAACTGCATATATCCAGATGAGGTCTTACTAATTATTTGTACCGGGGAAATGATATCTCTCTCTGGAGTCTATACCTCTTTTTAATACAAAAGAGGATTTTGCTCTTTGCCTTTATATATTTTACATGCCGCAATTTTGGTGGAGAGTGGAGTGTTTCTGAGGAAAACCATAGGATCTGAACGCTACTGTCCTGTGGGATCGAACCATATATTTTGGTTTTTTTCATTAAGTTGAATGGTAAGGGTTTTATGCTCATCTGTGATTACCAGAAGCACCTTGGAGTGTCACTGTATCTTCATTCTTGTTGGAAGAGTGGGTCCTCCCTTTGCTTTGCTTTGCTTTGATGGAAAACACACTTATTGTTATGGACTCTAATGTGAACATTTATTTGTTCATGATGGATTATCACTATTTTTTTTGTATGTTTATTTCATTTAGCGCTGCACTCTTTATATTATTTGGATTGGGGTTTGGTATCTTTGACCTATGCTAGCTGCTTATATTTCACTCTTATGTTTACCCAAACACAGAATTATATTGGGGTTTATTTCTATTTCTGAAATTATTCTTCATTTACAGCATTTTTTCACACGTGCCTAAAACTTTTAGTACACACACACACACACATATATCTATCTATCTATCTATCTATCTATCTATCTATCTATCTATCTATCTATATATCTATCTATTATCTATCTATCTATTATCTATCTATCTATCTATCTATCTATCTATCTATCTATCTATCCATCTATCTATCTATATATCTATATCTATCTATCTATCTATCTATCTATCTATCTATCTATCTATATATCTATATCTATCTATCTATCTATCTATCTATCTATCTATCTATCTATCTATCTATCTATCTATCCATCCATCCATCCATCCATCCATCCATCTATCTATCCATCTATCTATCTATCTATCTATCTATCTATCTATCTATCTATCTATCCATCTATCTATCTATCCATCTATCTATCTATCTATCTATCTATCTATCTATTATCTATCTATCTATCTATCTATCTATCTATCTATCTATCTATTAATATATAATGCTGAAGATTTATGATAGTTATAGATGGATCAATTTTAATTTAGGAAGTTCTACCCAATACCGTGAGAAGCCACATTATATCAATGCCCCAACGCTGGATGCTTTTGGATTTACTGTTCTGCAGACTGCAAAAAAAAATTTGAAAAACAAAACACACAAACTTTTCCACATTGTCAGCAATCTTGATGAGCAAAAAATTATTTTAATTTCTCGCCTTGTGGAAAACTTACATATGGCAAAAAAAAAGATTTGCCTCATTAGTTCATGCAGGCCTAAACTATCCATATGTTAATTAGCGTATGTGTGTGTTAATTGCTAATTTTCATTTTTCACAACAAAAGTGTAAATTGTGGCAAATGCCTGACCTCTGGAGCACAAAACGATAATGCTTTAATCCTCCCAAGTTGTGTGACCGCTTATATTAATTACACCCTAGGGCGATCATGTTCTGCATGAACAGTTACACAAATGAGTGGCAACAATACATAGAGACAATATGAGAGAAGAGCAACAGATTCAGATGTGTTCCTCCTGATGGCTGCCACTTACATGACAAGTGACATGATACCCAATTACAAGATCGCTAATTAGGGACATCAAGCATGACACCATACTTTCCTTGTCAAATGATTATTTAGAATATGGTTCAAAGAGCACAGAATAACAGAAAGGGTGAAGTGCTATTTGTACTACTCTGATAAAATAGATATGTGAGACATGAGTAGGTAAATATATGATAGAAGAGAGAAGAGCAAAGAGAGAGGTGTGGTGTGATGGTAAGAAAGAGAGGAGGGGGGATTGAAAGGAAGGGGCAAGAGAAAGAAAAGAAGAAAAATCAAGAGAAGAAAGGGGCAAGAGAAAGAAGAGAAGGGAAAAGAAAAGAGAAAGAGGAGAAGAGAAAAAAAAAAGAGGGGAAAGAGAAAGAGGAGAAGAAGAAGAGGAGAAGGAGAGGAGAGAAGGGCAAGAGAAAAGAGGAGAGGAGAAAAAGGGAAGGAGTAAAAGAAAGAGGATAAGAGAGGGAAGGGGTAAGAAAAAAGAGGAGAAGAGAGAGAAAGGGGTAAAAAAAAAAAAAAGGAAGAGAGAGGGAAGGGTAAGAGAAAGAGGAGAAGAGAGATGAGGATGAGGGAAGGGGTAAAAGAGAAGAAGAGAAGGGAATGAGTATAATAAAAGAGGAGAAGAGAGGGAAGAAGCTAAAAGATGAGAAAAAAAAAGAAGGAGTAAGGGAGAGAGGAGAAGAAAGGAAAGGGGGGGAAAAGTGAAGAAAGAAAAAAGGAGTAAGAAAAAGAGAGAAGAGAGGGAAGGGGTAAAAAGAAAGAGGAGAAAGAGGGAAGGAGTAAAAGGAGAAAGAGGAAAGGGTAAAGAAGAAAGAAAAGAGGAAAATCAAGGAAAGGAGTAAAAAAAAAAAAAGAGAAGAGAGGGAAGGGGGAAAAGAAGGAGAAGATGGAGGGAAGGAGTAAAAGAAAAAAGGAGAATTGAAAAAGGAAGGGGTAAAAGAAAGAGAAGAAGAGAGGGAAAAAAAGAAAAAAAGGAGAAGAGAAAGTAAAAGAAAGAGAGAGAAGAGAAGAAAAAAGAAAAGGAAAAGAAGAGGAAGAAAAAAAAGAAAAAAAGAAAAGGAAAAGGTAAGAGAAAAAGAGAAGAAGAAAGAAAGGAGAAAAGAAAAGAAAGAGGAAAAAAGAAGGAAGGGGTAGGAGAAAGAGGAGAAGAGAGGAGAGGAAGAAAGAGAAAGAGAAGAAAGAAGAAGAAAAAGGAAAAAAGAAGAGAAGAAGAAAGAAGGGGTAAAGAAAGAGAGGAAGAGAGAAAAAAGGAAAAGAAAGAAGGGAAGAAGAAAAAGAAAGAGAAGAGGAGAAGAAAGAAAAGAAAAAGAAAAGAAAAAGGGGAGAAAAAAGGAAGAAGTGAAAGAGGAAGGGGAGAGAAAAAGAAGAAAGAAAGAAAGAATGAGAGAGAAAAGGGAAAGAAAAAAAAGAGAGAAAAGAAAGGTAAAAGGAAAAGAAAAAGAAGGAGAAAGAGAAAGAAAAAGAAGAAAAGAAGAAAGAAAGGTAAGAAGAAGAGGGAAAAAAAAGAGGAAAGGAGGGAGAGAAAAGAGAAAAAAAAGAGAAGGAAAAAGAAAAAAAAGAGAGAAGAAAGAAGAGGAGAGGAAGAGGAAAGGGAAGAAAAGAGGGGAAGAGAGAAGAAGAAGAGAAAAGAAGAGAGAAAAAAGAGGAGAAAAGGGAAAGGAAAAGAGAAGTAAGAGAAAGAAAAGAGAAAAAAAAAAAGAAAAAAAAAAAAGGAAAAAAGAAAAAAAAAAAAAAAAAGGAAAAGAGAAGGAGAAAAGAAAAAAGAAAAAAAAAAGAAAAAAAAAAAGAAAAAAAAAAAAAAAAAAAGAAAGAAAGAAAAATAAGAAGAAAGAAGAAAAAAAAAAAAAGAAAGGAAAAAAAAAAAAGAAAAAAAAAGAAAAGAAGGAAGGAAAGAAAAAAAAAAAAGAAAAAAGGGGAAAAAAAGAAGGAGAAAGAGAGAAAGGAGAATGAAAAAAAAGAAAGGATAAAAGAGAAAAAAGAGGAAAGGAAGAAGAGAAGAAAAAAAGAAAAAAAAAAAAAAAGAAAAGAAGAAGAGAAAAGAAGAAAAAAGAAAAAAAAAAAAAAAAGAAAAAAAGGAGAAAAAAAAAAAAAAAGAAAAGAAAGGAAAAAAAAAGAAAGAAAAAAGAAAAAGAAAAGAGAAAAAAAAGGAAAAAAAAAAAGAAAAAAAAAAAAAAGAAAAAGAAAGAGAAAAAGAGAAGAGAAGAAAAAAGAAAAAAGAAGAAGAAAAAAAAAAAGAAAGAAGAAAAAAAGAAAGAAAAGAAAAAAAGAAAAGGAAGAAAAAAAAAAGAAGAAGAAAAAAAAAAGAAGAGAAAAAGAAAAAAAAAAGAGAAAAGAGAGAAAGAAAAAAAAAAAAAAGAAAGAGAAAAAAAAAAAAAAAGAAAAAAAAAGAGAAAAGAAGGGGAAGAAAAAAGAGAAAAAGAAAAGAAGAAAAAAAAGAAAAAGGAGAAGAAAAGAAAAAAAAAAAAAGAAAAAAAAGAGAAAAAAGGAAAAGAAAGAAAGAGAGAGAAAAAAAAAAAAAAGGAAAAAAGGAAAAAAAAAAAAAAAAAAAAAAGAAAGGAAGAAGAAAGAAAGAAAGAAGAAAAAAAAGGGAAAAGAGAAAAAAAAAAAAAAAAAAAGGAAAGGAAAGGAAAAAAGAGAAAAGAGAAAAAGAGAAAAAAAGAGAAGGAAAAAAGGAAAGAAAAAAAGAGAAAAGAAAAAAAAGAGAAAGAGAAAAAGAAAAAGGAAGAAAAAAGAAGAAAAGGGATAGTAAAAAAAGAAAAAGAAAAAAAAAAAAAGGAAAGGAAAAAAAAGAAAAAAAGAAGAAAAAGAAAAAAAAAAGAAGAAGAAAGAAAAAAAAAAAGGAAAAAAAAAAAAAAAGAAGAAAGAGAAAAAAAAAAAAAAAAAAAAAAAAAAAAAAAGAAAAAAAAAAAAAAAGAAAAAAGAGAGAAGGAAAAAAAAAAAAAAAAGAAAGGAAAGAAAAAAAAAGAGAAAAATAGGAAAAGAAAAAGAAAAAAAGAAAAGAAAAAGAAAAAAAAAAGAAAAAAAAGAGAAAAAAAAAAAAGAAAGAAGAAAAAGAAAAAAAAGAAAGAAGAGAAAAGAAAAAAAAAAAAAAAAAAGAGAGAAAAAGGCCCGGGAAAAGAAGAAAAGAAAAGAAAAAAGAAAAAAAAGGAAGAAAGTCAGAAAGGAAAGAAGAAAAAGAGGATGAAAAAAGGAAAGAAAAAAAAAGAAAGAAGAAAGAAAAAAGGAAGAGAGAAAAAAAGTAATTAAAGAAAAAAAAAAAAGAATAGGAGGCTGAGAAAAAAAAAAAGTAAAAAAAAAGGAAAAAAAAAAAAAGGAAAGAAAAGGAGAAGAAAAAAAAAAAAAGAAAGGGAAAAAAAAAGAAAAAGGAAAAAAAAAAAAGGAAAAAAAAAAAAAAAAAAGGGAAGAAAGATGAAAAAGAAAGAAGAAAGAAAAAAGAAAAAAGAAAAAAAAAAGCCAAAAAAAAAAAAAGAAAAAAAGAAAAATAAAGAAGAGAAAAAAAAAAGAAAAAAAAAAGAGAAGAAAAGAAAGAAGAAAAAAGAAATTAAGGAGAAGAAGAAAGAAAAAAAAGTGAAAAAAAAAAAAAAAAAAAGAAAAAAGAAAGAGAAAAAAGAAAAGAGAAAAAGAAAAAAAAGAAGAAAATTCAAAAGGAAGGAAATAGAAAAGAAAGAAAAAAAAAAGGAAATGGAAAAAAAAAGAGAAAAAGAAAAGAAAAAGAAAAAAAAAAAAAGAAAAAAAAAAAAAGAAGGAAAAAAAGAAAAAAAAAGGAAAAAAAAAGAAGAAAAGAAAAAAGTGAAGAGAAGAAGAAAAGAAAAAGAAAAAGGGTCAAAAAAAAAAAAGAAAAAAAAAGAGTGAGAAAGGAAAGAATAGGGAGAAGAAGAAGAAAAAAAAGAAAAAGAAAAAAAGATCAAAAAGAAAGAAAAAGAGGGGAAGGAAGAAGAAAAGAAAAAAAAGAAAGAAGTGAGAAAAGTAAAAAGAAAGAAAAGAAGAAAGAGAGAAAAGAAGAAAAAAGAAAAAAAAAGAGAAAAAAGGGAAGATAAAAAGAGAAAGAAAAAGGAAGAAATAAAAGGAAAGAAAAAAGGAAAAAGGAAAAGAAAAAAAAAAAGAAGAAAGAAAAAAAAAAAAGAAAAAAAAAAAAAGAAGAGTAAAAGAAAATAAAAAAAAAAAAAAAAGAAAAAAGGAAAAAAAAAAAAGAAAAAGAAGGAAAGAAAAGGAAAAAAAGGGAAAGAAGAGGAAGAGAAGAGAAAAAAAAAAAGAAAAAAGAAAAAAAAAAAGGGGGAAAAATAAAAAAGGGAAAAAGAAGGAAAAGAAAGAAAGAAAAAAAAAAGGAAGTGAAAAAAAAAAAAAAAGAAAAAAAAAGAAAAAAAAAAGAAAAAAAAGGAAGAGAAGAAAAAAAAAAAAGAGGAGAAGAAAAAAGAAGAAAAGAAAAAAAAAAGAAGAGAAAGAGGAAAGAAAAAAAAAAGAAAGAAAAAGAAGGTAAAAGAGAGAAGAAAAAAAGGTGAAAGAAAAGAAGGAGAAATAAAGAAAAAAAAAGAAAAAAAAGAAAAAAAAAAGAGAAAAAAAGAAAAAAAAAAGGAAAGAAAGAAGAGGAGAAAAAAAAAGAAAAAAAGAAAGAAAGAACGAAAGAAAAAAAGAAGAAAGAAAAGAAGGAAAAAAAAAAGTGTAATCGAAAAAAAGGAAAAAGAAAGAAGAAAAAGAAAAGAAGAAAAGAGAGAAAAAAAAGAAAAAAGAAAGAAAGAAAAGAAAAAAAAAGAAAAAGAAAGAAAAAAAAAAGAAAGAAAAGAGAAAAAGAAAAGAAAAGAAGAAAAAAAAAAAAAGAAGAAAAAAAAAAGAAGAAAAAAAAAAGAAAAGGGAAAAAAGAAAAGAAAAGGAAAAAAAGAGAAAAAGGTAGAAAAGAAAAAAAAAAAAAAAAAAGAAGAAGGAAAAAAAAAAAAGGGAAGAGAAAAAAAAAGAAAAAAGGAAGGAAAAAAAGAAAGGAAAAAAAAAAAGAAAAAAAAAAAAAAAAAAAAAAAAAAAAAAAGAGAAGAAAGAGAAGGAAAAAAAGAAGAGAAAGATAAAAAGAAAAAAAAGAAGAAAAAAGAAGAAAAAAAAAGAAGAAAAAAAAGAAGAAAATAAAGAGAAAGAGAAGAAGAAAAAAAAAAGAGAAAAAAAAAAGAGGGAAAAAAAAGGAAAAAAAAAAAAAGAAGGGGAAAGAAAAGAGAAAAAGAAGAGAAAAGAAAGAAAAAAAAAAAAAAAAAAAAAAGAAGAAGGGAAAAAAAAAAAAAGAAGGAAAAAAGAAAAGAGAAAAAAGAGAAAAAAAGAGAAAAAGAAAAAGAAGAAAAGAAAAAAAAAAAAAAAAAAGAAGAAGAAAAGAAAAAGAGGAAAGAAAAAAAAGAAAAAAAAAGAAGAAAAAAAAAAAAAGTAAGAGAAAAAGAAAAGAGAAAAAGAAGAAAAAAAGAGAAAAAAAAAAAAAAAGAAAAGAAAAGAAAAGAGAGAAAAAAAAAGAAAGAGAAGAAAAAAAAAAAAAGAAAAAAAAAAAAAAAGGGAAAAAAAAGAAGGGAAAGAAAAGAAAAAGAAAAAAAAAAAAAGAGAAGAGAAAAGGGGGAAGAAAAAAAAAAGAAGGGAAAGGGGGAAAAGAAAGAAGAAAAAAAAAGAAAGGAGAAGAAGAAAAAAGAGAAAGAAAAGAAGAAGAAAAAAAAAAAGAAGAAAGAAAAAAGGGAAAAAAAAAGGAAAAAAAAAAAAAGAAAAAAAGAGGAGAAGAAAAAAAAAAAGAAAAATAAAAGAAAAAAAGAAGAAAAAAAGAAAAAGAAAAAAAGAGAAAAAAGAAGAAAAGAAAAAGAAAAAAGAAAAAAGAAAAAAAGGGGAAAAGTAGGAAAGAGGAAGAGGAAAAAGGGAAGAAGGAAGAAGGGTGTAGAACTTGGATCACGTGACCAAGGTCCAGCGTGGTCGGGAAGAAAATTGGTAAATTAAACTTGCTCGCTGTTATTTGATCCGGATAATTTTGGTGTCGGACTTCGTATAGGGGATGTAGTGTCGTATTGGTTTCCTGGGGATGCCTTGGTCTGATCGCCGTCGGAGTTGCAGGAAGTGTGGTTGTTATCCGATTCAGCGGGTTTGGTTGAAGAATAGAGCATAAATACGATGAGGAGACAGGTAGGGGCGACTGAGGCATGGAACTAGAACAGGATAATCGACAAACAAAACAGGAATGGCTGTACTCAGTGGAGAAAAAACTGAAATTTCTGTTTCCCTAAAATACATCATTAATGACAATTTTCAATTGATTTGCTTTTGGCTTCGAGAAACAAGTGTCAAACTGTAGAATGAGGACATTATGTACAAAAATACAAAGAAAAGAAACACTAGTAAAAAAGAAAAAAAAAAAAAATAAATTAAATAACACATAAATACAAAACAGAAAATAAAAATCAAAAAACATAAAAAAAAAATTTAAAAAAAACAAAGATAAAAAAATAAAAAAAAAAAAAAAAAA